>CAVMKG010000355.1:0-28190 GCA_963682025.1 Cordilura impudica
AATTAAAAATTAAAAATTAAAAATTAAAAATTAAAAATTAAAACTTAAAAATTAAAAATTAAAAATTAAAAATTAAATATTAAAAATTAAAAATAAAAATTAAAAATTAAAAATTAAAAATTAAAAATTAAAAATTAAAAATTAAAAATTAAAAATTAAAACTTAAAAATTAAAAATTAAAAATTAAAAATATAAATTAAAAATTAAAAATTAAAAATTAAAAATTAAAAATTAAAAATTAAAAATTAAAAACTAAAAACTAAAAATTAATAATTAAAAACTAAAAATTAAAAATTAAAGATTAAAAATTAAAAATTAAAAATTAAAAATTAAAAATTAAAAATTAAAAATTAAAAATTAAAAACTAAAAATTAAAAATTAAAGATTAAAAATTAAAAATTAAAAATTAAAAATTAAAAATTAAAAATTAAAAATTAAAAATTTAAAATTATAAATTAAAAATTAAAAATTAAAAATTAAAAAAATTAAAAATTAAAAATTAAAAATTAAAAATTAAAAATTAAAAATTAAAAATTAAAAATTAAAAATTAAAAATTAAAAATTAAAAATTAAAAATTAAAAACTAAAAATTAAAAATTAAAAATTAAACATTAAAAATTAAAAATTAAAAATTAAATATTAAAAATAAAATATTTAAAATTAAGAATTAAAAACTTAAAATTAAAAATTTAAAGTTAAAAATTAAAAATTAAAAATTAAAAATAAAAAATTAAAAATTAAAAATTAAAAATTAAAAATTAAAAATTAAAAATTAGGAATTAAAAATTAAAAATTAAATATTAAAAATTAAAAACTAAAAATTAAAATTAAAAATTAAAAATTAAAAATTAAAACTTAAAAATTAAAAATTAAATATTAAAAATTAAAAATAAAAATTAAAAATTAAAAATTAAAAATTAAAAATTAAAAATTAAAAATTAAAATTAAAACTTAAAAATTAAAAATTAAAAATTAAAAATTAAAAATATAAATTAAAAATTAAAAATTAAAAATTAAAAATTAAAAATTAAAAATTAAAAATTAAAAATTAAAAACTAAAAATTAAAAATTAAAAACTAAAAATTAAAAATTAAAGATTAAAAATTAAAAATTAAAAATTAAAAATTAAAAATTAAAAATTAAAAATTAAAAATTAAAAATTAAACAATAAAAATTAAAAATTAAAAATTAAAAATTAAAAATTAAAAATTAAAAATTAAAAATTAAAAATTAAAAATTAAAAATTAAAAATTAAAAATTAAAAATTAAAAATTAAAAATTAAAAATTAAAAATTAAAAATTAAAAATTAAAAATTAAAAATTAAAAACCAAAAATTAAAAATTAAAAAAAAATTAAAAGTTAAAAATTAAAAATTAAAAATCAAAAATTAAAAATTAAAAATTAAAACTTAAAAATTTAAAATTACAAATTAAAAATTAAAACTTAAAAATTAAAAACTAAAAATTAATAATTAAAAACTAAAAATTAAAAATTAAAAATTAAAAATTGAAGATTAAAAATTAAAAATTAATAACTAAAAATTAAAAATTAAAAATTAAAAATTAAAAATTAAAAATTAAAAATTAAAAATTAAAAATTAAAAATTAAAAACTAAAAATTAAAAATTAAAAATTAAAAATAAGAAATTAAAAATAAAAATAAAAAATTAAAAATTAAAAATTAAAAGTTAAAAATTAAAAATTAAAAATTAAAAATTAAAAATTAAAAATTAAAAATTAAACATTAAAAATTAAAAATTAAAAATTAAAAATTAAAAATTAAAAATTAAAATTAAATATTAAAAATTAAAAATTAAAAATTAAAAATTAAAAATTAAAAATTAAAAATTAAAAATTAAAAATTAAAAATTAAAAATTAAAAATTAAAAATTAAAAATTAAAATTAAAAATTAAAAATTAAAAATTAAAAATTAAAATTAAAAATTAAAAATTAAAAATTAAAAAAAATTAAAAATTAAAAATTAAAAATTAAAAATTAAAAATTAAAAATTAAAAATTAAAAATTAAAATTAAAAATTAAAAATTAAAAATTAAAAATTAAAAATTAAAAATTAAAAATTAAAAATTAAAAATTAAAAATTAAAAATTAAAAATTAAAAATTAAAAATTAAAAATTAAAAATTAAAAATTAGAAATTAAAAATTAAAAATTAAAAACTAAAAACTAAAAATTGCAAATTAAAAATTAAGAATTAAAAATTAAAAATTAAAAATTAAAAATTAAAAATTAAAAATTAAAAATTAAAAATTAAAAATTAAAAATTAAAAATTAAAAATTAAAAATTAAAAATTAAAAATTAAAAATTAAAAATTAAAAATTAAAAATTAAAAATTAAAAATTAAAAATTAAAAATTAAAAATTAAAAATTAAAAATTAAAAATTAAAGATTAAAAATTAAATTAAAAATTAAAAATTAAAAATTTAAAAATTAAAAATTAAAAATTACAAATTACAAATTAAAAATTAAAAATTAAAAATTAAAAATTAAATATTAAAAATTAAAAATTAAAAATTAAAAATTTAAAATTAAAAATTTAAAATTAAAAATTAAAAATTAAAAATTAAATATTAAATATTAAAAATTAAAATTTAAAAATTAATAATTAAAAATTAAAAATTAAAAATTAAAAATTAAAAATTAAAAATTAAAAATTAAAAATTAAAAATTAAAAATTAAAAATTAAAAATTAAAAATTAAAATTAAAATTAAAAATTAAAAATTAAAAATTAAAAATTAAAAATTAAAAATTAAAAATTAAAAATTAAAAATTAAGAATTAAAAATTAAAAATTAAAAATTAAGAATTAAAAATTAAAAATTAAAAATTAAAAATTAAAAATTAAAAATTAAAAATTAAAAATTAAAAATTAAAAATTAAAAATTAAAAATTAAAAATTAAAATATAAAATTAAAAATTAAAAATTAAAAATTAAAAATTAAAAAAAAATTAAAAATTAAAAATTAAAAATTAAAAATTAAAAATTAAAAATTAAAAATTAAAAATTAAAAATTAAAAATTAAAAATTAAAAATTAAAAATTAAAAATTAAAAATTAAAAATTAAAATTAAAAATTAAAAATTAAAAATTAAAAATTAAAATTAAAAATTAAAAATTAAAACTTAAAAATTAAAAAATTAAAAATTAAAAATATAAATTAAAAATTAAAAATTAAAAATTAAAAATTAAAAATTAAAAATTAAAAATTAAAAATTAAAAACTAAAATTAAAAATTAAAAACTAAATAAAAATTAAAAATTAAAAATTAAAAATTAAAAATTAAAAATTAAAAATTAAAAATTAAAAATTAAAAATTAAAAATTAAAAATTAAAAATTAAAAATTAAAAATTAAAAATTAAAAATTAAACAATAAAAATTAAAAATTAAAAATTAAAAATTAAAAATAAAAATTAAAAATTAAAAATTAAAAATTAAAAATTAAAAATTAAAAATTAAAAATTAAAAATTAAAATTAAAAATTAAAAATTAAAAATTAAAATTAAAAATTAAAAATTAAAAATTAAAAATTAAAAATTAAAAATTAAAAATTAAAAATTAAAAACCAAAAATTAAAAATTAAAAAAAAATTAAAAGTTAAAAATTAAAAATTAAAAATCCAAAACAAAAATTAAAAATTAAAAATTAAAAAATTTAAAATTACAAATTAAAAATTAAAACTTAAAAATTAAAAACTAAAAATTAATAATTAAAAACTAAAAATTAAAAATTAAAAATTAAAAATTGAAGATTAAAAATTAAAAATTAATAACTAAAAATTAAAAATTAAAAATTAAAAATTAAAAATTAAAAATTAAAAATTAAAAATTAAAAATTAAAAATTAAAAACTAAAAATTAAAAATTAAAAATTAAAAATAAGAAATTAAAAATAAAAAATAAAAAATTAAAAATTAAAAATTAAAAGTTAAAAATTAAAAATTAAAAATTAAAAATTAAAAATTAAAAATTAAAAATTAAACATTAAAAATTAAAAATTAAAAATTAAAAATTAAAAATTAAAATTAAAAATTAAAAATTAAAAATTAAAAATTAAATATTAAAAATTAAAAATTAAAAATTAAAAATTAAAAATTAAAAATTAAAAATTAAAAATTAAAAATTAAAAATTAAAAATTAAAAATTAAAAATTAAAAATTAAAAATTAAAATTAAAAATTAAAAATTAAAAATTAAAAATTAAAAATTAAAAATTAAAAATTAAAAATTAAAAATTAAAAATTAAAAATTAAAAATTAAAAATTAAAAATTAAAAATTAAAAATTAAAAATTAAAAATTAAAAATTAAAAATTAAAAATTAAAAATTAAAAATTAAAAATTAAAAATTAAAAATTAAAAATTAAAAATTAGAAATTAAAAATTAAAAATTAAAAACTAAAAACTAAAAATTGCAAATTAAAAATTAAGAATTAAAAATTAAAAATTAAAAATTAAAAATTAAAAATTAAAAATTAAAAATTAAAAATTAAAAATTAAAAATTAAAAATTAAAAATTAAAAATTAAAAATTAAAAATTAAAAATTAAAAATTAAAAATTAAAAATTAAAAATTAAAAATTAAAAATTAAAAATTAAAAATTAAAAATTAAAAATTAAAGATTAAAAATTAAATTAAAAATTAAAAATTAAAAATTTAAAAATTAAAAATTAAAAATTACAAATTACAAATTACAAATTAAAAATTAAAAATTAAATATTAAAAATTAAAAATTAAAAATTAAAAATTTAAAATTTAAAATTAAAAATTTAAAATTAAAAATTTAAAATTAAAAATTAAAAATTAAAAATTAAATATTAAATATTAAAAATTAAAATTTAAAAATTAATAATTAAAAATTAAAAATTAAAAATTAAAAATTAAAAATTAAAAATTAAAAATTAAAAATTAAAAATTAAAAATTAAAAATTAAAATTAAAATTAAAAATTAAAAATTAAAAATTAAAAATTAAAAATTAAAAATTAAAAATTAAAAATTAAGAATTAAAAATTAAAAATTAAAAATTAAAAATTAAAAATTAAAAATTAAAAATTAAAAATTAAAAATTAAAAATTAAAAATTAAAAAATTAAAAATTAAAAATTAAAAACTAAAAATTAAAAATTAAAAATTAAAAATAAGAAATTAAAAATAAAAAATAAAAAATTAAAAATTAAAAATTAAAAGTTAAAAATTAAAAATTAAAAATTAAAAATTAAACATTAAAAATTAAAAATTAAAAATTAAAAATTAAAAATTAAAAATTAAATATTAAAAATTAAAAATTAAAAATTAAAAATTAAAAATTAAAAATTAAAAATTAAAAATTAAAAATTAAAAATTAAAAATTAAAAATTAAAAATTAAAAATTAAAAATTAAAAATTAAAAATTAAAAATTAAAAATTAAAAATTAAAAATTAAAAATTAAAAATTAAAAATTAAAAATTAAAAATTAAAAATTAAAAATTAAAAATTAAAAATTAAAAATTAAAAATTAAAAATTAAAAATTAAAAATTAAAAATTAAAAATTAAAAATTAAAAATTAAAAATTAAAAATTAAAAATTAAAAATTAAAAATTAAAAATTAAAAATTAAAAATTAAAAATTAAAAATTAGAAATTAAAAATTAAAAATTAAAAACTAAAAACTAAAAATTGCAAATTAAAAATTAAGAATTAAAAATTAAAAATTAAAAATTAAAAATTAAAAATTAAAAATTAAAAATTAAAAATTAAAAATTAAAAATTAAAAATTAAAAATTAAAAATTAAAAATTAAAGATTAAAAATTAAATTAAAAATTAAAAATTAAAAATTAAAAATTTAAAAATTAAAAATTAAAAATTACAAATTACAAATTAAAAATTAAAAATTAAAAATTAAATATTAAAAATTAAAAATTAAAAATTAAAAATTAAAAATTAAAAATTAAAAATTAAAAATTTAAAATTAAAAATTAAAAATTAAATATTAAATATTAAAAATTAAAATTTAAAAATTAATAATTAAAAATTAAAAATTAAAAATTAAAAATTAAAAATTAAAAATTAAAAATTAAAAATTAAAAATTAAAAATTAAAAATTAAAATTAAAAATTAAAAATTAAAAATTAAAAATTAAAAATTAAAAATTAAAAATTAAGAATTAAAAATTAAAAATTAAAAATTAAAAATTAAAAATTAAAAATTAAAAATTAAAATATAAAATTTAAAAATTAAAAATTAAAAATTAAAAATTAAAAATTAAAAATTAAAAATTAAAAATTAAAAATTAAAAATTAAAAATTAAAAATTAAAAATTAAAAATTAAAAATTAAAAATTAAAAATTAAAAATTAAAAATTAAAAATTAAAAATTAAAAATTAAAAATTAAAAATTAAAAATTAAAAATTAAAAATTAAAAATTAAAAATTAAAAATTAAAAATTAAAAATTAAAAATTAAAAATTAAAAATTAAAAATTAAAAATTAAAAATTAAAAATTAAAAATTAAAAATTAAAAATTAAAAATTAAAAATTAAAAATTAAAAATTAAAAATTAAAAATTAAAAATTAAAAATTAAAAATTAAAAATTAAAAATTAAAAATTAAAAATTAAAAATTAAAAATTAAAAATTAAAAATTAAAAATTAAAAATTAAAAATTAAAAATTAAAAATTAAAAAATAAAAATTAAAAATTAAAAACCAAAAATTAAAAATTAAAAAAATTAAAAGTTAAAAATTAAAAATTAAAAATCAAAAATTAAAAATTATAAATTAAAAATTAAAACTTAAAAATTTAAAATTACAAATTAAAAATTAAAACTTAAAAATTAAAAACTAAAAATTAATAATTAAAAACTAAAAATTAAAAATTGAAGATTAAAAATTAAAAATTAAGAACTAAAAATTAAAAATTAAAAATTAAAAATTAAAAATTAAAAACTAAAAATTAAAAATTAAAAATTAGAAATTAAAAATTAAAAATTAAAAGTTAAAAATTAAAAATTAAAAATTAAAAATTAAAAATTAAAAATTAAAAATTAAAAATTAAAAATTAAAAATTAAAAATTAAAAATTAAAAATTAAAAATTAAAAATTAAAAATTAAAAATTATAAATTAAAAATTAAAAATTAAAAATTAAAAATTAAAAATTAAAAATTAAAAATTAAAAATTAAAAATAAAAATTAAAAATTAAAAATTAAAAATTAAAAATTAAAAATTAAAAATTAAAAATTAAAAATTAAAAATTAAAAATTAAAAATTAAAAATTAAAAATTAAAAATTAAAAATTAAAAATTAAAAATTAAAAATTAAAAATTAAAAATTAAAAATTAAAAATTAAAAATTAAAAATTAAAAATAAAAAATTAAAAATTAAAAATTAAAAATTAAAAATTAAAAATTAAAAATTAAAAATTAAAAATTAGAAATTAAAAATTAAAAATTAAAAATTAAAAATTAGAAATTAAAAATTAAAAATTAAAAATTAAAAATTAAAAATTAAAAATTAAAAACTAAAAACTAAAAATTGCAAATTAAAAATTAAGAATTAAAAATTAAAAATTAAAAATTAAAAATTTAAAATTAAAAATTAAAAATTAAAAATTAAAAATTAAAAATTAAAATTAAAAATTAAAAATTAAAAATTAAAGATTAAAAATTAAATTAAAAATTAAAAATTAAAAATTTAAAAATTAAAAATTACAAATTACAAATTAAAAATTAAAAATTAAAAATTAAATATTAAAAATTAAAAATTAAAAATTAAAAATTAAAAATTAAAAATTAAAAATTAAAAATTAAAAATTAAAAATTAAAAATTAAAAATTTAAAATTAAAAATTAAAAATTAAATATTAAATATTAAAAATTAAAATTTAAAAATTAATAATTAAAAATTAAAAATTAAAAATTAAAAATTAAAAATTAAAAATTAAAAATTAAAAATTAAAAATTAAAAATTAAAAATTAAAAATTAAAAATTAAAAATTAAAAATTAAAAATTAAAAATTAAAAATTAAAAATTAAAAATTAAAAATTAAAAATTAAAAATTAAAAATTAAAAATTAAAAATTAAAAATTAAAAATTAAAAATTAAAAATTAAAAATTAAAAATTAAAAATTAAAAATTAAAAATTAAAAATTAAAAATTAAAAATTAAAAATTAAAAATTAAAAATTAAAAATTAAAAATTAAAAATTAAAAATTAAAAATTAAAAATTAAAAATTAAAAATTAAAAATTAAAAATTAAAAATTAAAAATTAAAAATTAAAAATTAAAAATTAAAAATTAAAAATTAAAAATTAAAAATTAAAAATTAAAAATTAAAAATTAAAAATTAAAAATTAAAAATTAAAAATTAAAAATTAAAAATTAAAAATTAAAAATTAAAAATTAAAAATTAAAAATTAAAAATTAAAAATTAAAAATTAAAAATTAAAAATTAAAAATTAAAAATTAAAAATTAAAAATTAAAAATTAAAAATTAAAAATTAAAAATTAAAAATTAAAAATTAAAAATTAAAAATTAAAAATTAAAAATTAAAAATTAAAAATTAAAAATTAAAAATTAAAAATTAAAAATTAAAAATTAAAAATTAAAAATTAAAAATTAAAAATTAAAAATTAAAAATTAAAAATTAAAAATTAAAAATTAAAAAATAAAAATTAAAAATTAAAAACCAAAAATTAAAAATTAAAAAAAATTAAAAGTTAAAAATTAAAAATTAAAAATTAAAAATCAAAAATTAAAAATTATAAATTAAAAATTAAAACTTAAAAATTTTAAATTACAAATTAAAAATTAAAACTTAAAAACTAAAAACTAAAAATTAATAATTAAAAACTAAAAATTAAAAATTAAAAATTGAAGATTAAAAATTAAAAATTAAAAATTAAGAACTAAAAATTAAAAATTAAAAATTAAAAATTAAAAATTAAAAATTAAAAACTAAAAATTAAAAATTAAAAATTAGAAATTAAAAATTAAAAATTAAAAATTAAAAATTAAAAATTAAAAGTTAAAAATTAAAAATTAAAAATTAAAAATTAAAAATTAAAAATTAAAAATTAAAAATTATAAATTAAAAATTAAAAATTAAAAATTAAAAATTAAAAATTAAAAATAAAAATTAAAAATTAAAAATTAAAAATTAAAAATTAAAAATTAAAAATTAAAAATTAAAAATTAAAAATTTAAAATTAAAAATTAAAAATTAAAAATTAAAAATTAAAAATTAAAAATTAAAAATTACAAATTAAAAATTAAAAATTAAAAATTAAAAATTAAAAATTAAAAATTAAAAATTAAAAATTAAAAATTAATAATTAAAAATTAAAAATTAAAAATTAAAAATTAAAAATTAAAAATTAAAAATTAAAAATTAAAAATTAAAAATTAAAAATTAAAAATTAAAAATTAAAAATTAAAAATTAAAAATTAAAAATTAAAAATTAAAAATTAAAAATTAAAAATTAAAAATTAAAAATTAAAAATTAAAAATTAAAAATTAAAAATTAAAAATTAAAAATTAAAAATTAAAAATTAAAAATTAAAAATTAAAAATTAAAAATTAAAAATTAAAAATTAAAAATTAAAAATTAAAAATTAAAAATTAAAAATTAAAAATTAAAAATTAAAAATTAAAAATTAAAAATTAAAAATTAAAAATTAAAAATTAAAAATTAAAAATTAAAAATTAAAAATTAAAAATTAAAAATTAAAAATTAAAAATTAAAAATTAAAAATTAAAAATTAAAAATTAAAAATTAAAAATTAAAAATTAAAAATTAAAAACTAAAAATTGCAAATTAAAAATTAAGAATTAAAAATTAAAAACTAAAAATTAAAAATTAAAAATTAAAAATTAAAAATTAAAAATTAAAAATTAAAAATTAAAAATTAAAAATTAAAAATTAAAAATTAAAAATTAAAAATTAAAAATTAAAAATTAAAAATTAAAAATTAAAAATTAAAAATTAAAAATTAAAAATTAAAAATTAAAAATTAAAAATTAAAAATTAAAAATTAAAAATTAAAAATTAAAAATTAAAAATTAAAAATTAAAAATTAAAAATTAAAAATTAAAAATTAAAAATTAAAAATTAAAAATTAAAAATTAAAAATTAAAAATTAAAAATTAAAAATTAAAAATTAAAAATTAAAAATTAAAAATTAAAAATTAAAAATTAAAAATTAAAAATTAAAAATTAAAAATTAAAAATTAAAAATTAAAAATTAAAAATTAAAAATTAAAAATTAAAAAATAAAAATTAAAAATTAAAAATTAAAAATTAAATATTAAATATTAAAAATTAAAATTTAAAAATTAAAAATTAAAAATTAAAAATTAAAAATTAAAAATTAAAAATTAAAAATTAAAAATTAAAAATTAAAAATTAAAAATTAAAAATTAGAAATTAAAAATTAAAAATTAAAAATTAAAAATTAAAAATTAAAAATTAAAAAGTAAAAACTAAAAAATAAATATTAAAAATAAAATATTTAAAATTAAGAATTAAAAACTTAAAATTAAAAATTAAATTTAAAAAAAAATAAAAATTAAAAATTAGAAATTAAAAATTTAAAATAAATATTAAAAATTAAAACTTAAAAATACAAAATTAAAAATTAAAAATTTAAAATTATAAATTAAAAATTATAAATTATAAATTATAAATTATAAATTAAAAATTAAAAATTAATAATTAAAAATTAAAAATTAAATATTAAAAATTAAAAATTTTAAATTAAAAATTACTAACTAAAAATTAAAAATTAAAAATTAAAAATTAAAAATTTAAAATTAAAAATTAAAAATTAAAAATTAAAAATTAAAAATTAAAAATTAAAAATTAAAAATTTTAAATTAAAAATTAAAAATTAAAAATTAGAAATTAAAAATCAAAAATTAAAAATTAAAAATTAAAAATTAAAAATTAAAAATTAAAAATTAATAATTAAAAATTAAAAATTAAAAATTAAAAATTAAAAATTAAAAATTAAAAATTAAAAATTAAAAACTAAAAATTAAAAATTGAAAATTAAAAATAAAAAAATTAAAAATTTAAAATTAAAAATTAAAAATTAAAAATTAAAAATTAAAAATTAAAGATTAAAAATAACAAATTAAAAATTAAAAATTAAAAATTAAAAATTAAAAATTAAAAATTAAAAATTAAAAATTAAAAATCAAAAATTAAAAATTAAAAATTAAAAATTAAAAATTAAAAATTAAAAATTAAAAATTAAAAATTAAAAATTAAAAATTAAAAATTAAAAATTAAAAATTAAAAATTAAAAATTAAAAATTAAAAATTAAAAATTAAAAATTAAAAATTAAAAATTAAAAATTAAAAATTAAAAATTAAAAATTAAAAATTAAAAATTAAAAATTAAAAATTAAAAATTAAAAATTAAAAATTAAAAATTAAAAATTAAAAATTAAAAATTAAAAATTAAAAATTAAAAATTAAAAATTAAAAATTAAAAATTAAAAATTAAAAATTCAAAATTCAAAATTAAATATTAAAAATAAAATATTTAAAATTAAGAATTAAAAACTTAAAATTAAAAATTAAATTTAAAAAAAAATAAAAATTAAAAATTAAAAAATAAAAATTAAAATAAATAATTAAAATTTAAAATTAAAAATTAAAAAATTAAAAATTAAAAATTAAAAATTAAAAATTAAAAATTAAAAATTAAAAATTAAAAATTAAAAATTAAAAATTAAAAATTTAAAAGGAACAAGTAAAAATTAAAAATTAAAAATTAGAAATTAAAACTAAATATTAAAAATTAAAAATTAAACATTAAAAATTAAAAATTAAAAATTAAAAATTAAAAATTAAAAACCAAAAACTAAAAATTAAAAATTAAAAACAAAAAATTAAAAATTAAAAATTAAAGATTAAAAATTAAAAATTAAAACTTAAAAACTAAAAACTAAAAATTAATAATTAAAAACTAAAAATTAAAAATTAAAAATTGAAGGTTAAAAATTAAAAATTAAAAATTAATAACTAAAAATTAAAAATTAAAAATTAAAAATTAAAAAATAAAAATTAAAAATTAAAAATTAAAAACTAAAAATTAAAAATTAAAAATTAAAAATTAGAAATTAAAAATTAAAAATTAGAAATTTAAAATTAAAAATTAAAAATTAAAAATTAAAAATTAAAAATTAAAAATTAAAAATTAAAAATTAAAAATTAAAAATTAAAAATTAAAAATTAAAAATTAAAAATTAAAAATTAAAAATTAAAAATTAAAAATTAAAAATTAAAAATTAAAAATTAAAAATTAAAAATTAAAAATTAAAAATTAAAAATTAAAAATTAAAAATTAAAAATTAAAAATTAAAAATTTAAAATTAAAAATTAAAAATTAAAAATCAAAAATTAAAAATTAAAAATTAAAAATTAAAAATTAAAAGTTAAAAATTAAAAATTAAAAATTACAAATTAAAAATTAAAAATTAAAAATTAAAAATTAAAAATTAAAAATTAAAAATTAAAAATTAAAAATTAAAAATTAAAAATTAAAAATTAAAAATTAAAAATTAAAAATTAAAAATTAAAAATTAAAAATTAAAAATTAAAAATTAAAAATTAAAAATTAAAAATTAAAAATTAAAAATTAAAAATTAAAAATTAAAAATTAAAAATTAAAAATTAAAAATTAAAAATTAAAAATTAAAAATTAAAAATTAAAAATTAAAAATTAAAAATTAAAAATTAAAAATTAAAAATTAAAAATTAAAAATTAAAAATTAAAAATTAAAAATTAAAAATTAAAAATTAAAAATTAAAAACTAAAAACTAAAAATTGCAAATTAAAAATTAACAACTAAAAATTAAAAATTAAAAATTAAAGATTAAAAATTTAAAATTAAAAATTAAAAATTAAAAATTAAAAATTAAAAAATTAAAAATTAAAAATTAAAAATTAAAAATTACAAATTACAAATTAAAAATTAAAAATTAAATATTAAATATTAAAAATTAAAATTTAAAAATTAAAAATTAAAAATTAAAAATTAAGAATTAAAAATTAAAAATTAAATATTAAAAATTAAAAATTAAAAATTAAAAATTAAAAATTAAAAATTAAAAATTAAAAATTAAAAATTAAAAATTAAAAATTAAAAATTAAAAATTAAAAATTAAAAATTAAACAATAAAAATTAAAAATTAAAAATTAAAAATTAAAAATTAAAAATTAAAAATTAAAAATTAAAAATTAAAAATTAAAAATTAAAAATTAAAAATTAAAAATTAAAAATTAAAAATTAAAAATTAGAAATTAAAAATTAAAAATTAAAAATTAAAAATTAAAAATTAAAAATTAAAAATTAAAAATTAAAAATTAAAAATTAAAAATTAAAAATTAAAAATTAAAAATTAAAAATTAAAAATTAAAAATTAAAAATTAAAAATTAAAAATTAAAAATTAAAAATTAAAAATTAAAAATTAAAAATTAAAAATTAAAAATTAAAAATTAAAAATTAAAAATTAAAAATTAAAAATTTAAAATTTAAAATTAAAAATTAAAAATTAAAAATTAAAAATTAAAAATTAAAAATTAAAAATTAAAAATTAAAAATTAAAAATTAAAAATTAAAAATTAAAAATTAAAAATTAAAAATTAAAAATTAAAAATTAAAAATTAAAAATTAAAAATTAAAAACCAAAAATTAAAAATTAAAAAAAATTAAAAGTTAAAAATTAAAAATCAAAAATCAAAAATTAAAAATTAAAAATTAAAAATTAAAACTTAAAAATTTAAAATAACAAATTAAAAATTAAAACTTAAAAACTAAAAACTAAAAAAAAAAACTAAAAATTAAAAATTGAAGATTAAAAATTAAAAATTAATAACTAAAAATTAAAAATTAAAAATTAAAAATTAAAAACTAAAAATTAAAAATTAAAAATTAGAAATTAAAAATTAAAAATTAAAAATTAAAAATTAAAAATTTAAAATTAAAAATTAAAAATTAAAAATTAAAAATTAAAAATTAAAAATTAAAAATTAAAAATTAAAAATTAAAAATTAAAAATTAAAAATTAAAAATTAAAAATTAAAAATTAAAAATTAAAAATTAAAAATTAAAAATTAAAAATTAAAAATTAAAAATTAAAAATTAAAAATTAAAAATTAAAAATTAAAAATTAAAAATTAAAAATTAAAAATTAAAAATTAAAAATTAAAAATTAAAAATTAAAAATTAAAAATTAAAAATTAAAAATTAAAAATTAAAAATTAAAAATTAAAAATTAAAAATTAAAAATTAAAAATTAAAAATTAAAAATTAAAAATTAAAAATTAAAAATTAAAAATTAAAAATTAAAAATTAAAAATTAAAAATTAAAAATTAAAAATTAAAAATTAAAAATTAAAAATTAAAAATTAAAAATTTAAAATAAAAAATTAAAAATTAAAAATTAAAAATTAAAAATTAAAAATTAAAAATTAAAAATTAAAAATTAAAAATTAAAAATTAAAAATTAAAAATTAAAAATTAAAAATTAAAAATTAAAAATTAAAAATTAAAAATTAAAAATTAAAAATTAAAAATTAAAAATTAAAAATTAAAAATTAAAAATTAAAAATTAAAAATTAAAAATTAAAAATTAAAAATTAAAAATTAAAAATTAAAAATTAAAAATTAAAAATTAAAAATTAAAAATTAAAAATTAAAAATTAAAAACTAAAAACTAAAAATTGCAAATTAAAAATTAAGAATTAAAAATTAAAAACTAAAAATTAAAAATTAAAAATTAAAAATTAAAATTAAAAATTAAAAATTAAAGATTAAAAATTAATAATTAAAAATTAAAAAATTAAAAATTAAAAATTACAAATTAAAAATTAAAAATTAAAAATTAAAAATTAAAAATTAAAAATTAAAAATTAAAAATTAAAAATTAAATTAAAAAAAAATAAAAATTAAAAATTAGATATTAAAAATTTAAAATAAATATTAAAAATTAAAACTTAAAAATACAAAATTAAAAATTTAAAATAAAAATTAAAAATTTAAAATTATAAATTAAAAATTATAAATTAAAAATTAAATATTAATAATTAAAAATTAAAAATTAAAAATTTTAAATTAAAAATTAATAACTAAAAATTAAAAATTAAAAATTAAGAATTAAAAATTAAAAATTAAAAATTAAAAATTAAAAATTAAAAATTTGAAATTAAAAATTAAAAATTAAAAATTAAACATTAGAAATTAAAAATCAAAAATTAAAAATTAAAAATTAAAAATTAAAAATTAAAAATTTGAAATTAAAAATTAAAAATTAAAAATTAGAAATTAAAAATCAAAAATTAAAAATTAAAAATAAAAAATTAAAAATTAAAAATTAAAAATTAAAAATTAAAAATTAAAAATTAAAAATTAAAAATTAAAAATTAATAATTAAAAATTAAAAATTAAAAACTAAAAATTAAAAATTGCAAATTAAAAATAAAAAAATTAAAAATTAAAAATTAAAAATTAAAAATTAAAAATTACAAATTAAAAATTAAAAATTAAAAATTAAAAATTAAAAATTAAAAATTAAAAATTAAAAATTAAAAATTAAAGATTAAAAATTATAAATTAAAAATTAAAAATTCAAAATTAAATATTAAAAATAAAATATTTAAAATTAAGAATTAAAAACTTAAAATTAAAAATTAAATTTAAAAAAAAATAAAAATTAAAAATTAAAAAATAAAAATTAAAATAAATAATTAAAATTTAAAATTAAAAATTAAAAATTAAAAATTAAAAATTAAAAATTAAAAATTAAAAATTAAAAATTAAAAATTAAAAATTAAAAATTAAAAATTAAAAATTAAAAATTAAAAATTAAAAATTAAAAATTAAAAATTAAAAATTTAAAAGTAACAAGTAAAAATAAAAAATTAAAAATTAGAAATTAAAACTAAATATTAAAAATTAAAAATTAAAAATTAAAAATTAAAAATTTAAAATTAAAAATTAAAAATTAAAAATTAAGAATTAAAAATTAAAATATAAAAATTAAAAATTAAAAATTAAAAATTAAAAATTAAAAATTAAAAATTAAAAATTAAAAATTATAATTAAAAATTTAAAATTAAAAATTTAAAATTAAAAATTAAAAATTAAAAATAAAAAATTAAAAATTAAAAATTAAAAATTAAAAATTAAAAATTAAAAATTAAAAATTAAAAATTAAAAATTAAAAATTAAAAATTAAAAATTAAAAATTAAAAATTAAAAATTGAAAATTAAAAATTAAAAATTAAAAATTAAAAATTAAAAATTAAAAATTAAAAATTAAAAATTAAAAATTAAAAATAAAAAATTAAAAATTTAATATTAAAAATTAAATTTAAAAAAAATTAAAAACTAAATATTAGAAATTAAAAATTTAAAATAAAAATTAAAAATTAAAATTTAAAAATTTAAAATAAAAATTAAAAATTCAAAAATAAAATTAAATATTAAGAATTACTAATTAAAATTTAAAAATTAAAAATTAAAAATTAAAAATTAAAAATTAAAAATTAAAAATTAAAAATTAAAAATTAAAAATTAAAAATTAAAAATTAAAAATTAAAAATTAAAAATTAAAAATTAAAAATTAAAAATTAAAAATTAAAAATCAAAAATAAAAATTAAAAATTAAAAATTAAAAATTAAAAATTAAAAACTAAAAATTAAAAATTCAAAAATAAAATTAAAAATTAAAAATTACTAATTAAAATTTAAAAATTAAAAATTAAAAATTAAAAATTAAAACTTAAAAACTAAAAATTAAAAATTAAAAATTAAAAATTAAAAATTAAAAATTAAAAATTAAAAATTAAAAATTAAAAATTAAAAATTAAAAATTAAAAATTAAAAATTAAAAATTAAAAATTAAAAATTAAAAATTAAAAATTAAAAATTAAAAATTAAAAATTAAAAATTAAAAATTAAAAATTAAAAATTAAAAATTAAAAATTAAAAATTAAAAATTAAAAATTAAAATTAAAAATTAAAAATTAAAAATTAAAAATTAAAAATTAAAAATTAAAAATTAAAAATTAAAAATTAAAAATTAAAAATTAAAAATTAAAAATTAAAAATTAAAAATTAAAAATTAAAAATTAAAAATTAAAAATTAAAAATTAAAAATTAAAAATTAAAAATTAAAAATTAAAAATTAAAAATTAAAAATTAAAAATTAAAAATTAAAAATTAAAAATTAAAAATTAAAAATTAAAAATTAAAAATTAAAAATTAAAAATTAAAAATTAAAAATTAAAAATTAAAAATTAAAAATTAAAAATTAAAAATTAAAAATTAAAAATTAAAAATTAAAAATTAAAAATTAAAAATTAAAAATTAAAAATTAAAAATTAAAAATTAAAAATTAAAAATTAAAAATTAAAAATTAAAAATTAAAAATTAAAAATTAAAAATTAAAAATTAAAAATTAAAAATTAAAAATTAAAAATTAAAAATTAAAAATTAAAAATTAAAAATTAAAAATTAAAAATTAAAAATTAAAAATTAAAAATTAAAAATTAAAAATTAAAAATTAAAAATTAAAAATTAAAAATTAAAAATTAAAAATTAAAAATTAAAAATTAAAAATTAAAAATTAAAAATTAAAAATTAAAAATTAAAAATTAAAAATTAAAAATTAAAAATTAAAAATTAAAAATTAAAAATTAAAAATTAAAAATTAAAAATTAAAAATTAAAAATTAAAAATTAAAAATTAAAAATTAAAAATTAAAAATTAAAAATTAAAAATTAAAAATTAAAAATTAAAAATTAAAAATTAAAAATTAAAAATTAAAAATTAAAAATTAAAAATTAAAAATTAAAAATTAAAAATTAAAAATTAAAAATTAAAAATTAAAAATTAAAAATTAAAAATTAAAAATTAAAAATTAAAAATTAAAAATTAAAAATTAAAAATTAAAAATTAAAAATTAAAAATTAAAAATTAAAAATTAAAAATTAAGAATTAAAAATTAAAAATTAAAAATTTAAAATAAAAATTAAAAATTAAAAATTAAAAACTAAAAATTAAAAATTGCAAATTAAAAATAAAAAAATTAAAAATTAAAAATTAAAAATTAAAAATTAAAAATTAAAAATTAAAAATTAAAAATTAAAAATTAAAAATTAAAGATTAAAAATTACAAATTACAAATTAAAAATTAAAAATTAAAAATTAAAAATTAAAAATTCAAAATTAAATATTAAAAATAAAATATTTAAAATTAAGAATTAAAAACTTAAAATTAAAAATTAAATTTAAAAATAAAATAAAAATTAAAAATTAAAAAATAAAAATTAAAATAAATAATTAAAATTAAAAATTAAAAATTAAAAATTAAAAATTAAAAATTAAAAATTAAAAATTAAAAATTAAAAATTTAAAAGTAACAAGTAAAAATTAAAAATTAAAAATTAGAAATTAAAACTAAATATTAAAAATTAAACATTAAAAATTAAAAATTAAAAATTAAAAATTAAAAATTAAAAATTAAAAATTAAAAACCAAAAACTAAAAATTAAAAATTAAAAACTAAAAATTAAAAACTAAAAATTAAAGATTAAAAATTAAAAATTAAAAATTAAAAATTAAAAATTAAAAATTAAAAATTAAAAATTAAAAATTAAAAATTAAAAATTAAAAATTAAAAATTAAAAATTAAAAATTAAAAATTAAAAATTAAAAATTAAAAATTAAAAATTAAAAATTAAAAATTAAAAATTAAAAATTAAAAATTAAAAATTAAAAATTAAAAATTAAAAATTAAAAATTAAAAATTAAAAATTAAAAATTAAAAATTAAAAATTAAAAATTAAAAATTAAAAATTAAAAATTAAAAATTAAAAATTAAAAATTAAAAATTAAAAATTAAAAATTAAAAATTAAAAATTAAAAATTAAAAATTAAAAATTAAAAATTAAAAATTAAACAACAAAAATTAAAAATTAAAAATTAAAAATTAAAAATTAAAAATTAAAAATTAAAAATTAAAAAGCAAAAATTAAAAATTAAAAAAAATTAAAAGTTAAAAATTAAAAATTAAAAATCAAAAATTAAAAATTAAAAATTAAAAATTAAAAATTAAAAATTAAAAATTAAAAATTAAAAATTAAAAATTAAAACTTAAAAATTTAAAATTAAAAATTAATTACTAAAAATTAAAAATTAAAAATTAAAAATTAAAAATTAAAAATTAAAAATTAAAAATTAAAAATTAAAAATTAAAAATTAAAAATTAAAAATTAGAAATTTAAAATTAAAAATTAAAAATTAAAAATTAAAAATTAAAAATTAAAAATTAAAAATTAAAAATTAAAAATTAAAAATTAAAAATTAAAAATTAAAAATTAAAAATTAAAAATTAAAAATTAAAAATTAAAAATTAAAAATTAAAAATTAAAAATTAAAAATTAAAAATTAAAAATTAAAAATTAAAAATTAAAAATTAAAAATTAAAAATTAAAAATTAAAAATTAAAAATTAAAAATTAAAAATTAAAAATTAAAAATTAAAAATTAAAAATTAAAAATTAAAAATTAAAAATTAAAAATTAAAAATTAAAAATTTAAAATTAAAAATTAAAACTTAAAAATTTAAAATTAAAAATTAATTACTAAAAATTAAAAATTAAAAATTAAAAATTAAAAATTAAAAATTAAAAATTAAAAATTAAAAATTAAAAATTAAAAATTAAAAATTAAAAATTAAAAATTAAAAATTAAAAATTAAAAATTAAGAAATTTAAAAATTAAAAATTAAAAATTAAAAATTAAAAATTAAAAATTAAAAATTAAAAATTAAAAATTAAAAATTAAAAATTAAAAATTAAAAATTAAAAATTAAAAATTAAAAATTAAAAATTAAAAATTAAAAATTAAAAATTAAAAATTAAAAATTAAAAATTAAAAATTAAAAATTAAAAATTAAAAATTAAAAATTAAAAATTAAAAATTAAAAATTAAAAATTAAAAATTAAAAATTAAAAATTAAAAATTAAAAATTAAAAATTAAAAATTAAAAATTAAAAATTAAAAATTAAAAATTAAAAATTAAAAATTAAAAATTAAAAATTAAAAATTAAAAATTAAAAATTAAAAATTAAAAATTAAAAATTAAAAATTAAAAATTAAAAATTAAAAATTAAAAATTAAAAATTAAAAATTAAAAATTAAAAATTAAAAATTAAAAATTAAAAATTAAAAATTAAAAATTAAAAATTAAAAATTAAAAATTAAAAATTAAAAATTAAAAATTAAAAATTAAAAATTAAAAATTAAAAATTAAAAATTAAAAATTAAAAATTAAAAATTAAAAATTAAAAATTAAAAATTAAAAATTAAAAATTAAAAATTAAAAATTAAAAATTAAAAATTAAAAATTAAAAATTAAAAATTAAAAATTAAAAATTAAAAATTAAAAATTAAAAATTAAAAATTAAAAATTAAAAATTAAAAATTAAAAATTAAAAATTAAAAATTAAAAATTAAAAATTAAAAATTAAAAATTAAAAATTAAAAATTAAAAATTAAAAATTAAAAACCAAAAATTAAAAATTAAAAAAAATTAAAAGTTAAAAATTAAAAATCAAAAATCAAAAATTAAAAATTAAAAATTAAAAATTAAAACTTAAAAATTTAAAATAACAAATTAAAAATTAAAACTTAAAAACTAAAAACTAAAAAAAAAACTAAAAATTAAAAATTGAAGATTAAAAATTAAAAATTAAAAACTAAAAATTAAAAATTAAAAATTAGAAATTAAAAATTAAAAATTAAAAATTAAAAATTAAAAATTTAAAATTAAAAATTAAAAATTAAAAATTAAAAATTAAAAATTAAAAATTAAAAATTAAAAATTAAAAATTAAAAATTAAAAATTAAAAATTAAAAATTAAAAATTAAAAATTAAAAATTAAAAATTAAAAATTAAAAATTAAAAATTAAAAATTAAAAATTAAAAATTAAAAATTAAAAATTAAAAATTAAAAATTAAAAATTAAAAATTAAAAATTAAAAATTAAAAATTAAAAATTAAAAATTAAAAATTAAAAATTAAAAATTAAAAATTAAAAATTAAAAATTAAAAATTAAAAATTAAAAATTAAAAATTAAAAATTAAAAATTAAAAATTAAAAATTAAAAATTAAAAATTAAAAATTAAAAATTAAAAATTAAAAATTAAAAATTAAAAATTAAAAATTAAAAATTAAAAATTAAAAATTAAAAATTAAAAATTAAAAATTAAAAATTAAAAATTAAAAATTAAAAATTAAAAATTAAAAATTAAAAATTAAAAATTAAAAATTAAAAATTAAAAATTAAAAATTAAAAATTAAAAATTAAAAATTAAAAATTAAAAATTAAAAATTAAAAATTAAAAATTAAAAATTAAAAATTAAAAATTAAAAATTAAAAATTAAAAATTAAAAATTAAAAATTAAAAATTAAAAATTAAAAATTAAAAATTAAAAATTAAAAATTAAAAATTAAAAATTAAAAATTAAAAATTAAAAATTAAAAATTAAAAATTAAAAATTAAAAATTAAAAATTAAAAATTAAAAATTAAAAATTAAAAATTAAAAATTAAAAATTAAAAATTAAAAATTAAAAATTAAAAATTAAAAATTAAAAATTAAAAATTAAAAATTAAAAATTAAAAATTAAAAATTAAAAATTAAAAATTAAAAATTAAAAATTAAAAATTAAAAATTAAAAATTAAAAATTAAAAATTAAAAATTAAAAATTAAAAATTAAAAATTAAAAATTAAAAATTAAAAATTAAAAATTAAAAATTAAAAATTAAAAATTAAAAATTAAAAATTAAAAATTAAAAATTAAAAATTAAAAATTAAAAATTAAAAATTAAAAATTAAAAATTAAAAATTAAAAATTAAAAATTAAAAATTAAAAATTAAAAATTAAAAATTAAAAATTAAAAATTAAAAATTAAAAATTAAAAATTAAAAATTAAAAATTAAAAATTAAAAATTAAAAATTAAAAATTAAAAATTAAAAATTAAAAATTAAAAATTAAAAATTAAAAATTAAAAATTAAAAATTAAAAATTAAAAATTAAAAATTAAAAATTAAAAATTAAAAATTAAAAATTAAAAATTAAAAACTAAAAACTAAAAATTGCAAATTAAAAATTAAGAATTAAAAATTAAAAACTAAAAATTAAAAATTAAAAATTAAAAATTAAAAATTAAAATTAAAAATTAAAAATTAAAGATTAAAAATTAAAAATTAAAAATTAAAAAATTAAAAATTACAAATTAAAAATTAAAAATTAAAAATTAAAAATTAAAAATTAAAAATTAAAAATTAAAAATTAAAAATTAAAAATTAAATTAAAAAAAAATAAAAATTAAAAATTAGATATTAAAAATTTAAAATAAATATTAAAAATTAAAACTTAAAAATACAAAATTAAAAATTTAAAATAAAAATTAAAAATTTAAAATTATAAATTAAAAATTATAAATTAAAAATTAAATATTAATAATTAAAAATTAAAAATTAAAAATTTTAAATTAAAAATTAATAACTAAAAATTAAAAATTAAAAATTAAGAATTAAAAATTAAAAATTAAAAATTAAAAATTTGAAATTAAAAATTAAAAATTAAAAATTAAAAATTAGAAATTAAAAATCAAAAATTAAAAATTAAAAATTAAAAATTAAAAATTAAAAATTAAAAATTTGAAATTAAAAATTAAAAATTAAAAATTAGAAATTAAAAATCAAAAATTAAAAATTAAAAATAAAAAATTAAAAATTAAAAATTAAAAATTAAAAATTAAAAATTAAAAATTAAAAATTAAAAATTAATAATTAAAAATTAAAAATTAAAAATTAAAAATTAAAAATTAAAAATTAAAAACTAAAAATTAAAAATTGCAAATTAAAAATAAAAAAATTAAAAATTAAAAATTAAAAATTAAAAATTAAAAATTAAAAATTAAAAATTAAAAATTAAAAATTAAAAATTAAAAATTAAAAATTAAAAATTAAAAATTAAAAATTAAAAATTAAAAATTAAAAATTAAAAATTAAAAATTAAAAATTAAAAATTAAAAATTAAAAATTAAAGATTAAAAATTATAAATTAAAAATTAAAAATTAAAAATTCAAAATTAAATATTAAAAATAAAATATTTAAAATTAAGAATTAAAAACTTAAAATTAAAAATTAAATTTAAAAAAAAATAAAAATTAAAAATTAAAAAATAAAAATTAAAATAAATAATTAAAATTTAAAATTAAAAATTAAAAATTAAAAATTAAAAATTAAAAATTAAAAATTAAAAATTAAAAATTAAAAATTAAAAATTAAAAATTAAAAATTAAAAATTAAAAATTAAAAATTAAAAATTTAAAAGTAACAAGTAAAAATTAAAAATTAAAAATTAGAAATTAAAACTAAATATTAAAAATTAAAAATTAAAAATTTAAAATTAAAAATTAAAAATTAAAAATTAAGAATTAAAAATTAAAATATAAAAATTAAAAATTAAAAATTAAAAATTAAAAATTAAAAATTAAAAATTAAAAATTATAATTAAAAATTTAAAATTAAAAAATTAAAATTAAAAATTAAAAATTAAAAATTAAAAATTAAAAATTAAAAATTAAAAATTAAAAATTAAAAATTAAAAATTAAAAATTAAAAATTAAAAATTAAAAATTAAAAATTAAAAATTAAAAATTAAAAATTAAAAATTAAAAATTAAAAATTAAAAATTGAAAATTACAAATTAAAAATTAAAAATTAAAAATTAAAAATGAAAAATTAAAAATTAAAAATTAAAAATTAAAAATAAAAAATTAAAAATTTAATATTAAAAATTAAATTTAAAAAAAATTAAAAACTAAATATTAGAAATTAAAAATTTAAAATAAAAATTAAAAATTAAAATTTAAAAATTTAAAATAAAAATTAAAAATTCAAAAATAAAATTAAATATTAAGAATTACTAATTAAAATTTAAAAATTAAAAATTAAAAATTAAAAATTAAAAATTAAAAATTAAAAATTAAAAATTAAAAATTAAAAATTAAAAATTAAAAATTAAAAATTAAAAATTAAAAATTAAAAATTAAAAATTAAAAATTAAAAATTAAAAATTAAAAATTAAAAATTAAAAATTAAAAATTAAAAATTAAAAATCAAAAATAAAAATTAAAAATTAAAAATTAAAAATTAAAAATTAAAAATTAAAAACTAAAAATTAAAAATTCAAAAATAAAATTAAAAATTAAAAATTACTAATTAAAATTTAAAAATTAAAAATTAAAAATTAAAAATTAAAAATTAAAACTTAAAAACTAAAAATTAAAAATTAAAAATTAAAAATTAAAAATTAAAAATTAAAAATTAAAAATTAAAAATTAAAAATTAAAAATTAAAAATTAAAAATTAAAAATTAAAAATTAAAAATTAAAATTAAAAATTAAAAATTAAAAATTAAAAATTAAAAATTAAAAATTAAAAATTAAAAATTAAAAATTAAAAATTAAAAATTAAAAATTAAAAATTAAAAATTAAAAATTAAAAATTAAAAATTAAAAATTAAAAATTAAAAATTAAAAATTAAAAATTAAAAATTAAAAATTAAAAATTAAAAATTAAAAATTAAAAATTAAAAATTAAAAATTAAAAATTAAAAATTAAAATTAAAAATTAAAAATTAAAAATTAAAAATTAAAAATTAAAAATTAAAAATTAAAAATTAAAAATTAAAAATTAAAAATTAAAAATTAAAAATTAAAAATTAAAAATTAAAAATTAAAAATTAAAAATTAAAAATTAAAAATTAAAAATTAAAAATTAAAAATTAAAAATTAAAAATTAAAAATTAAAAATTAAAAATTAAAAATTAAAAATTAAAAATTAAAAATTAAAAATTAAAAATTAAAAATTAAAAATTAAAAATTAAAAATTAAAAATTAAAAATTAAAAATTAAAATTAAAAATTAAAAAGTAAAAATTAAAAATTAAAAATTAAAAATTAAAAATTAAAAATTAAAAATTAAAAATTAAAAATTAAAAATTAAAAATTAAAAATTAAAAATTAAAAATTAAAAATTAAAAATTAAAAATTAAAAATTAAAAATTAAAAATTAAAAATTAAAAATTAAAAATTAAAAATTAAAAATTAAAAATTAAGAATTAAAAATTAAAAATTAAAAATTTAAAATAAAAATTAAAAATTAAAAATTAAAAATTAAAAACTAAAAATTAAAAATTGCAAATTAAAAATAAAAAAATTAAAAATTAAAAATTAAAAATTAAAAATTAAAAATTAAAAATTAAAAATTAAAGATTAAAAATTACAAATTACAAATTAAAAATTAAAAATTAAAAATTAAAAATTAAAAATTAAAAATTAAAAATTCAAAATTAAATATTAAAAATAAAATATTTAAAATTAAGAATTAAAAACTTAAAATTAAAAATTAAATTTAAAAAAAAAATAAAAATTAAAAATTAAAAAATAAAAATTAAAATAAATAATTAAAATTTAAAATTAAAAATTAAAAATTAAAAATTAAAAATTAAAAATTAAAAATTAAAAATTAAAAATTAAAAATTAAAAATTAAAAATTAAAAATTTAAAAGTAACAAGTAAAAATTAAAAATTAAAAATTAGAAATTAAAACTAAATATTAAAAATTAAACATTAAAAATTAAAAATTAAAAATTAAAAATTAAAAATTAAAAATTAAAAATTAAAAATTAAAAATTAAAAATTAAAAATTAAAAATTAAAAATTAAAAATTAAAAATTAAAAATTAAAAATTAAAAATTAAAAACCAAAAACTAAAAATTAAAAATTAAAAACTAAAAATTAAAAATTAAAAATTAAAGATTAAAAATTAAAAATTAAAAATTAAAAATTAAAAATTAAAAATTAAAAATTAAAAATTAAAAATTAAAAATTAAAAATTAAAAATTAAAAATTAAAAAATTAAAAATTAAAAATTAAAAATTAAAAATTAAAAATTAAAAATTAAAAATTAAAAATTAAAAATTAAAAATTAAAAATTAAAAATTAAAAATTAAAAATTAAAAATTAAAAATTAAAAATTAAAAATTAAAAATTAAAAATTAAAAATTAAACAACAAAAATTAAAAATTAAAAATTAAAAATTAAAAATTAAAAATTAAAAATTAAAAATTAAAAATTATTAATTAAAAATTAAAAATTAAAAATTAAAAAGCAAAAATTAAAAATTAAAAAAAATTAAAAGTTAAAAATTAAAAATTAAAAATCAAAAATTAAAAATTAAAAATTAAAAATTAAAAATTAAAAATTAAAACTTAAAAATTTAAAATTAAAAATTAATTACTAAAAATTAAAAATTAAAAATTAAAAATTAAAAATTAAAAATTAAAAATTAAAAATTAAAAATTAAAAATTAAAAATTAAAAATTAAAAATTAAAAATTAAAAATTAAAAACTGAAAATTAAAAATTAAAAATTAGAAATTAAAAATTAAATATTAAAAATTAAAAATTAAAAATTAAAAATTAAAAATTAAAAATTAAAAATTAAAAATTAAAAATTAAAAATTAAAAATTAAAAATTAAAAATTAAAAATTAAAAATTAAAAATTAAAAATTAAAAATTAAAAATTAAAAATTAAAAATTAAAAATTAAAAATTAAAAATTAAAAATTAAAAATTAAAAATTAAAAATTAAAAATTAAAAATTAAAAATTAAAAATTAAAAATTAAAAATTAAAAATTAAAAATTAAAAATTAAAAATTAAAAATTAAAAATTAAAAATTAAAAATTAAAAATTAAAATTAAAAATTAAAAATTAAAAATTAAAAATTAAAAATTAAAAATTACAAATTACAAATTAAAAATTAAAAATTAAAAATTAAAAATTAAAAATTAAAAATTAAAAATTAAAAATTAAAAATTAAAAATTAAAAATTAAAAATTAAAAATTAAAAATTAAAAATTAAAAATTAAAAATTAAAAATTAAAAATTAAAAATTAAAAATTAAAAATTAAAAATTAAAAATTAAAAATTAAAAATTAAAAATTAAAAATTAAAAATTAAAAATTAAAAATTAAAAATTAAAAATTAAAAATTAAAAATTAAAAATTAAAAATTAAAAATTAAAAATTAAAAATTAAAAATTAAAAATTAAAAATTAAAAATTAAAAATTAAAAATTAAAAATTAAAAATTAAAAATTAAAAATTAAAAATTAAAAATTAAAAATTAAAAATTAAAAATTAAAAATTAAAAATTAAAAATTAAAAATTAAAAATTAAAAATTAAAAATTAAAAATTAAAAATTAAAAATTAAAAATTAAAAATTAAAAATTAAAAATTAAAAATTAAAAATTAAAAATTAAAAATTAAAAATTAAAAATTAAAAATTAAAAATTAAAAATTAAAAATTAAAAATTAAAAATTAAAAACTAAAAACTAAAAATTGCAAATTAAAAATTAAGAATTAAAAATTAAAAGCTAAAAATTAAAAATTAAAAATTAAAGATTAAAAATTAAAAATTAAAAATTAAAAATTAAAAATTAAAAAATTAAAAATTAAAAATTACAAATTACAAATTAAAAATTAAAAATTAAAAATTAAAAAATAAAAATTAAAAATTAAAAATTAAAAATTAAAAATTAAAAATTAAAAATTAAAAATTAAAAATTAAAAATTAAAAATTAAAAATTAAAAATTAAAAATTAAAAATTAAAAATTAATAATTAAAAATTAAAAATTAAAAATTAAAAATTAAAAATTAAAAATTAAAAATTAAAAATTAAAAATTAAAAATTAAAAATTAAAAATTAAAAATTAAAAATTAAAAATTAAAAATTAAAAATTAAAAATTAAAAATTAAAAATTAAAAATTAAAAATTAAAAATTAAAAATTAAAAATTAAAAATTAAAAATTAAAAATTAAAAATTAAAAATTAAAAATTAAAAATTAAAAATTAAAAATTAAAAATTAAAAATTAAAAATTAAAAATTAAAAATTAAAAATTAAAAATTAAAAATTTAAAATTAAAAATTAAAAATTACAAATTACAAATTAAAAATTAAAAATTAAAAATTAAAAATTAAAAATTAAAAATTAAAAATTTAAAATTAAAAATTAAAAATTAAAAATTAAAAATTA
>CAVMKG010000356.1:0-37500 GCA_963682025.1 Cordilura impudica
ATTATTTAATTATTTAATTATTTAATTATTTAATTATTTAATTATTTAATTATTTAATTATTTAATTATTTAATTATTTAATTATTTAATTATTTAATTATTTAATTATTTAATTATTTAATTATTTAATTATTTAATTATTTAATTATTTAATTATTGAATTATTTAATTATTTAATTATTTAATTATTTAATTATTATTTAATTATTTAATTATTTAATTATTTAATTATTTAATTATTTAAGTATTTAATTATTTAATCATTTAATTATTTAATTATTTAATTATTTAATTATTTAATTATTTAATTATTTAATTATTTAATTATTTAACTATTAAATTATTTAATTATTTAATTATTTAATTATTTAATTATTTAATTATTTAATTATTTAATTATTTAATTATTTAAATATTTATTTATTTAATTATTTAATTATTTAATTATTTAATTATTTAATTATTTAATTATTTAATTATTTAATTATTTATTTATTTAATTATTTAATTATTTAATTATTTAATTATTTAAATATTTAATTATTTAAATATTTAATTATTTAATTATTTAATTATTTAATTATTTAATTATTTAATTATTTAATTATTTAATTATTTAATTATTTAATTATTTAATTATTTAATTATTTAATTATTTAATTATTTAATTATTTAATTATTTAATTATTTAATTATTTAATTATTTAATTATTTAATTATTTAATTATTTAATTATTTAATTATTTAATTATTTAATTATTTAATTATTTAATTATTTAATTATTTAATTATTTAATTATTTAATTATTTAATTATTTAATTATTTAATTATTTAACTATTTAATTATTTAATTATTTAATTATTAAATTATTTAATTATTTAATTATTTAATTATTTAATTATTTAATTATTTAATTATTTAATTATTTAATTATTTAATTATTTAATTATTTAATTATTTAATTATTTAATTATTTAATTATTTAATTATTTAATTATTTAATTATTTAATTATTTAATTATTTCATTATTTAATTATTTAATTATTTAATTATTTAATTATTTAATTATTTAATTATTTAATTATTTAATTATTTAATTATTTAATTATTTAATTAATTAATTATTTAATTATTTAATTATTTAATTATTTAATTATTTAATTATTTAATTATTTAATTATTTAATTATTTAATTATTTAATTATTTAATTATTTAATTATTTAATTATTTAATTATTTAATTATTTAATTATTTAATTATTTAATTATTTAATTATTTAATTATTTAATTATTTAATTATTTAATTATATAATTATTTAATTATTTAATTATTTAATTATTTAATTATTTAATTATTTAATTGTTTAATTATTTAATTATTTAATTATTGAATTATTTAATTGGTCAATTATTTAATTATTTAATTATTCAATTATTTAATTATTTAATTATTTAATTATTTAATTATTTAATTATTTAATTATTTAATTATTTAATTATTTATTTATTTAATTATTTAATTATTTAATTATTTAATTATTTAATTATTTAATTATTTAATTATTTAATTATTTAATTATTTAATTATTTAATTATTTAATTATTTAATTATTTAATTATTTAATTATTTAATTATTTAATTATTTAATTATTTAATTATTTAATTATTTAATTATTTAATCATTTTATTATTTAATTATTTAATTATTTAATTATTTAATTATTTAATTATTTAATTATTTAATTATTTAATTATTTAATTATTTAATTATTTAATTATTTAATTATTTAATTATTTAATTATTTAATTATTTAATTATTTAATTATTTAATTATTTAATTATTTAATTATTTAATTATTTAATTATTTAATTATTTAATTATTTAATTATTTAATTATTTAATTATTTAATTATTTAATTATTTAATTACTTAATTATTTAATTATGTAATTATTTAATTATTTAATTATTTAATTATTTAATTATTTAATTATTTAATTATTTAATTATTTAATTATTTAATTATTTAATTATTTAATTATTTAATTATTTAATTATTTAATTATTTAATTATTTAATTATTTAATTATTTAATTATTTAATTATTTAATTATTTAATTATTTAATTATTTAGTTATTTAATTATTTAATTATTTAATTATTTAATTATTTAATTATTGAATTATTTAATTATTTAATTATTTAATTATTTAATTATTTAATTATTTAATTATTTAATTATTTAATTATTTAATTATTTAATTATTTAATTATTTAATTATTTAATTATTTAATTATTTAATTATTTAATTATTTAATTATTTAATTATTTAATTATTTAATTATTTAATTATTTAATTATTTAATTACTTAATTATTTAATTATCTAATTATTTAATTATTTCATTATTTATTTATTTGATTATTTAATTATTTCATTATTTATTTATTTGATTATTTAATTATTTCATTATTTAATTAATTATTTAATTATTTAATTATTTAATAATTTAATAATTTTATTATTTAATTATTTAATTATTTAATTGTTTAATTATTTAAATATTTAATTATTTAATTATTTAATTATTTAATTATTTAATTATTTAATTATTTAATTATTTAATTATTTAATTATTTAATTATTTAATTATTTAATTATTTAATTATTTAATTATTTAATTATTTAATTATTTAATTATTTAATTTTTTAATTATTTAATTATTTAATTATTTAATTATTTAATTATTTAATTATTTAATTATTTAATTATTTAATTATTTAATTATTTAATTATTTAATTATTTAATTATTTAATTATTTAATTATTTAATTATTTAATTATTTAATTATTTAATTATTTAATTATTTAATTATTTAATTATTTAATTATTTAATTATTTAATTATTTAATTATTTAATTATTTAATTATTTAATAATTTAATTATTTAATTATTTAATTATTAAATCATTAAATCATTTAATTATTTAATTATTTAGTTATTTAATTATTTAATTATTTAATTATTTAATTATTTAATTATTTAATTATTTAATTATTTAATTATTTAATTATTTAATTATTTAATTATTTAATATAATTATTTAATTATTTAATTATTTAATTATTTAATTATTTAATTATTTAATTATTTAATTATTTAATTATTTAATTATTTAATTATTTAATTATTTAATTATTTAATTATTTAATTATTGAATTATTTAATTATTCAATTATTTAATTATTTAATTCTTTAATTATTTAATTATTTAATTATTTAATTATTTAATTATTTAATTATTTAATTATTTAATTATTTAATTATTTAATTATTTAATTATTTAATCATTTTATTATTTAATTATTTAATTATTTAATTATTTAATTATTTAATTATTTAATTATTTAATTATTTAATTATTTAATTATTTAATTATTTAATTATTTAATTATTTAATTATTTAATTATTTAATTATTTAATTATTTAATTATTTAATTATTTAATTATTTAATTATTTAATTATTTAATTATTTAATTATTTAATTATTTAATTATTTAATTATTTAATTATTTAATTATTTAATTATTTAATTATTTAATTATTTAATTATTTAATTATTTAATTATTTAATTATTTAATTATTTAATTATTTAATTATTTAATTATTTAATTATTTAATTATTTAATTATTTAATTATTTAATTATTTAATTATTTAATTATTTAATTATTTAATTATTTAATTATTTAATTATTTAATTATTTAATTATTTAATTATTTAATTATTTAATTATTTAATTATTTAATTATTTAATTATTTAATTATTTAATTATTTATATTTAATTATTTAATTATTTAATTATTTAATTATTTAATTATTTAATTATTTAATTATTTAATTTTTTAATTATTTAATTATTTAATTATTTAATTATTTAATTATTTAATTATTTAATTATTTAATTATTTAATTATTTAATTATTTAATTATTTAATTATTTAATTATTTAATTATTTAATTATTTAATTACTTAATTATTTAATTATCTAATTATTTAATTATTTCATTATTTATTTATTTGATTATTTAATTATTTCATTATTTATTTATTTGATTATTTAATTATTTAATTATTTAATTAATTATTTAATTATTTAATTATTTAATTATTTAATAATTTAATAATTTAATAATTTAATAATTTTATTATTTAATTATTTAATTATTTAAATATTTAATTATTTAATTATTTAATTATTTAATTATTTAATTATTTAATTATTTAATTATTTAATTATTTAATTATTTAATTATTTAATTATTTAATTATTTAATTATTTAATTATTTAATTATTTAATTATTTAATTATTTAATTATTTAATTATTTAATTATTTAATTATTTAATTATTTAATTATTTAATTATTTAATTATTTAATTATTTAATTATTTAATTATTTAATTATTTAATTATTTAATTATTTAATTATTTAATTATTTAATTATTTAATTATTTAATTATTTAATTATTTAATTATTTAATTATTTAATTTTTTAATTATTTAATTATTGAATTATTTAATTATTTAATTATTTAATTATGTAATTATATAATTATTTAATTATTTAATTATTTAATTATTTAATTATTTAATTATTTAATTATTTAATTATTTAATTATTTAATTATTTAATTATTTAATTATTTAATTATTTAATTATTTAATTATTTAATTATTTAATTATTTAATTATTTAATTATTTAATTATTTAATTATTTTTTTATTTAATTATTTAATTATTTAATTATATAATTATTTAATTATTTAATTATTTAATTATTTAATTATTTAATTACTTAATTATTTAATTATCTAATTATTTAATTATTTCATTATTTATTTATTTGATTATTTAATTATTTCATTATTTAATTTTTATTTTATTTTATTTTATTTTGATTATTTAATTATTAATTTAATTATTTAATTATTTAATTATTTAATAATTTAATTATTTAATTATTTAATTATTTAATTATTTAATTATTTAATTATTTAATTATTTAATTATTTAATTATTTAATTATTTAATTATTTAATTATTTAATTATTTAATTATTTAATTATTTAATTATTTAATTATTTAATTATTTAATTATTTAATTATTTAATTATTTAATTATTTAATTAATTAATTATTTAATTATTTAATTATTTAATTATTTAATTATTTAATTATTTAATTATTTAATTATTTTAATTATTTATTTATTTAATTATTTAATTATTTAATTATTTAATTATTTAATTATTTAATTATTTAATTATTTAATTATTTAATTATTTAATTATTTAATTATTTAATTATTTAATTATTTAATTATTTAATTATTTAATTATTTAATTATTTAATTATTTAATTATTTAATTATTTAATTATTTAATTATTTAATTATTTAATTATTTAATTATTTAATTATTTAATTATTTAATTATTTAATTATTTAATTATTTAATTATTTAATTATTTAATTATTTAATTATTTAATTATTTAATTATTTAATTATTTAATTATTTAATTATTTAATTATTTAAGTATTTAATTATTTAATCATTTAATTATTTAATTATTTAATTATTTAATTATTTAATTATTTAATTATTTAATTATTTAATTATTTAATTATTTAATTATTTAATTATTTAATTATTTAATTATTTAATTATTTAATTATTTAATTATTTAATTATTTAATTATTTAATTATTTAACTATTAAATTATTTAATTATTTAATTATTTAATTATTTAATTATTTAAATATTTATTTATTTAATTATTTAATTATTTAATTATTTAATTATTTAATTATTTAATTATTTAATTATTTAATTATTTAATTATTTAATTATTTAATTATTTAATTATTTAATTATTTAATTATTTAAATATTTAATTATTTAATTATTTAATTATTTAATTATTTAATTATTTAATTATTTCATTATTTAAATATTTAATTATTTAATTATTTAATTATTTAATTATTTAATTATTTAATTATTTAATTATTTAATTATTTAATTATTTAATTATTTAATTATTTAATTATTTAATTATTTAATTATTTAATTATTAAATTATTTAATTATTTAACTATTTAATTATTTAATTATTTAATGATTTAATTATTTAATTATTTAATTATTTAATTATTTAATTATTTAATTATTTAATTATTTAATTATTTTATTATTTAATTATTTAATTATTTAATTATTTAATTATTTAATTATTTAATTATTTAATTATTTAATTATTTAATTATTTAATTATTTAATTATTTAATTATTTAATTATTTAATTATTTAATTATTTAATTATTTAATTATTTAATTATTTAATTATTTAATTATTTAATTATTTAATTATTTAATTATTTAATTATTTAATTATTTAATTATTTAATTATTTAATTATTTAATTATTTAATTATTTAATTATTTAATTATTTAATTATTTAATTATTTAATTATTTAATTATTTAATTATTTAATTATTTAATTATTTAATTATTTAATTATTTAATTATTGAATTATTTAATTATTCAATTATTTAATTATTTAATTCTTTAATTATTTAATTATTTAATTATTTAATTATTTAATTATTTAATTATTTAATTATTTAATTATTTAATTATTTAATTATTTAATTATTTAATTATTTAATTATTTAATTATTTAATCATTTTATTATTTAATTATTTAATTATTTAATTATTTAATTATTTAATTATTTAATTATTTAATTATTTAATTATTTAATTATTTAATTATTTAATTATTTAATTATTTAATTATTTAATTATTTAATTATTTAATTATTTAATTATTTAATTATTTAATTATTTAATTATTTAATTATTTAATTATTTAATTATTTAATTATTTAATTATTTAATTATTTAATTATTTAATTATTTAATTATTTAATTATTTAATTATTTAATTATTTAATTATTTAATTATTTAATTATTTAATTATTTAATTATTTAATTATTTAATTATTTAATTATTTAATTATTTAATTATTTAATTATTTAATTATTTAATTATTTAATTATTTAATTATTTAATTATTTAATTATTTAATTATTTAATTATTTAATTATTTAATTATTTAATTATTTAATTATTTAATTATTTAATTATTTAATTATTTAATTATTTAATTATTTAATTATTTAATTATTTAATTATTTAATTATTTAATTATTTAATTATTTAATTATTTAATTATTTAATTATTTAATTATTTAATTATTTAATTATTTAATTATTTAATTATTTAATTATTTAATTATTTAATTATTTAATTATTTAATTATTTAATTATTTAATTATTTAATTATTTAATTATTTAATTATTTAATTATTTAATTATTTAATTATTTAATTTTTTAATTATTTAATTATTTAATTATTTAATTATTTAATTATTTAATTATTTAATTATTTAATTATTTAATTATTTAATTATTTAATTATTTAATTATTTAATTACTTAATTATTTAATTATCTAATTATTTAATTATTTCATTATTTATTTATTTGATTATTTAATTATTTCATTATTTATTTATTTGATTATTTAATTATTTAATTATTTAATTAATTATTTAATTATTTAATTATTTAATAATTTAATAATTTAATAATTTTATTATTTAATTATTTAATTATTTAAATATTTAATTATTTAATTATTTAATTATTTAATTATTTAATTATTTAATTATTTAATTATTTAATTATTTAATTATTTAATTATTTAATTATTTAATTATTTAATTATTTAATTATTTAATTATTTAATTATTTAATTATTTAATTATTTAATTATTTAATTATTTAATTATTTAATTATTTAATTATTTAATTATTTAATTATTTAATTATTTAATTATTTAATTATTTAATTATTTAATTATTTAATTATTTAATTATTTAATTATTTAATTATTTAATTATTTAATTATTTAATTATTTAATTATTTAATTATTTAATTATTTAAATATTTAATTATTTAATTATTTAATTATTTAATTATTTAATTATTTAATTATTTAATTATTTAATTATTTAATTATTTAATTATTTAATTATTTAATTATTTAATTATTTAATTATTTAATTATTTAATTATTTAATTATTTAATTATTTGATTATTTAATTATTTAATTATTTAATTATTTAATTATTGAATTATTTAATTATTTAATTATTTAATTATTAAATCATTTAATTATTTAATTATTTAATTATTTAGTTATTTAATTATTTAATTATTTAATTATTTAATTATTTAATTATTTAATTATCTAATTATTTAATTATTTAATTATTTAATTATTTAACTATTTAATTATTTAATTATTTAGATATTTAATTATTTAATTATTTAATTATTTAATTATTTAATTATTTAATTATTTAATTATATAATTATTTAATTATTTAATTATTTAATTATTTAATTATTTAATTATTTAATTATTTAATTATTTAATTATTTAATTATTTAATTATTTAATTATTTAATTATTTAATTATTTAATTATTTAATTATTTAATTATTTAATTATTTAATTATTTAATTATTTAATTATTTAATTATTTAATTATTTAATTATTTAATTATTTAATTATTTAATTATTTAATTATTTAATTATTTAATTATTTAATTATTTAATTATTTAATTATTTAATTATTTAATTATTTAATTATTTAATTATTTAATTATTTAATTATTTAATTATTTAATTATTTAATTATTTAATTATTTAATTATTTAATTATTTAATTATTTAATTATTTAATTATTTAATTATTTAATTATTTAATTATTTAATTATTTAATTATTTAATTATTTAATTATTTAATTATTTAATTAATTAATTATTTAATTATTTAATTATTTAATTATTTAATTATTTAATTATTTAATTATTTTATTATTTAATTATTTAATTATTTAATTATTTAATTATTTAATTATTTAATTATTTAATTATTTAATTATTTAATTATTTAATTATTTAATTATTTAATTATTTAATTATTTAATTATTTAATTATTTAATTATTTAATTATTTAATTATTTAATTATTCAATTATTTAATTATTTAATTATTTAATTATTTAATTATTTAATTATTTAATTATTTAATTATTTAATTATTTAATTATTTAATTATTTAATTATTTAATTATTTAATTATTTAATTATTTAATTATTTAATTATTTAATTATTTAATTATTTAATTATTTAATTATTTAATTATTTAATTATTTAATTATTTAATTATTTAATTATTTAATTATTTAATTATTTAATTATTTAATTATTTAATTATTTAATTATTTAATTATTTAATTATTTAATTATTTAATTATTTAATTATTTAATTATTTAATTATTTAATTATTTAATTATTTAATTATTTAATTATTTAATTATTTAATTATTTAATTATTTAATTATTTAATTATTTAATTATTTAATTATTTAATTATTTAATTATTTAATTATTTAATTATTTAATTATTTAATTATTTAATTATTTAATTATTTAAATATTTAGTTATTTAATTATTTAGTCATTTAATTATTTTATTATTAAATTAGTTAACTACTTAATTATTTAATTATTTAATTATTTAATAATTTAATTATTTAATTATTTAATTATTTAATTATTTAATTATTTAATTATTTAATTATTTAATTATTTAATTATTTAATTATTTAATTATTTAATTATTTAATTATTTAATTATTTAATTATTTAATTATTTAATTATTTAATTATTTAATTATTTAATTATTTAATTATTTAATTATTTAATTATTTAATTATTTAATTATTTAATTATTTAATTATTTAATTATTTAATTATTTAATTATTTAATTATTTAATTATTTAATTATTTAATTATTTAATTATTTAAATATTTAATTATTTAATTATTTCATTATTTAATTAGTTAATTATTCAATTATTTAATTATTTAATTAGTTAATTATTTAATTATTTAATTATTTAATTATTTAATTATTTAATTATTTAATTATTTAATTATTTAATTATTTAATTATTTAATTATTTAATTATTTAATTATTTAATTATTTAATTATTTAATTATCTATTTATTTAATTATTTAATTATTTAATTATTTAATTATTTAATTATTTAATTATTTAATTATTTAATTATTTAATTATTTAATTATTTAATTATTTAATTATTTAATTATTTAATTATTTAATTATTTAATTATTTAATTATTTAATTATTTAATTATTAAATTATTTAATTATTTAATTATTTAATTATTTAGTTATTTAATTATTTAATTATTTAATTATTTAATTATTTAATTATTTAATTATTTAATTATTTAATTATTTAATTATTTAATTATTTAATTATTTAATTATTTAATTATTTAATTATTTAATTATTTAATTATTTAATTATTTAATTATTTAATTATTTAATTATTTAATTATTTAATTATTTAATTATTTAATTATTTAATTATTTAATTATTTAATTATTTAATTATTTAATTATTTAATTATTTAATTATTTAATTATTTAATTATTTAATTATTTAATTATTTAATTATTTAATTATTTAATTATTTAATTATTTAATTATTTAATTATTTAATTATTTAATTATTTAATTATTTAATTATTTAATTATTTAATTATTTAATTATTTAATTATTTAATTATTTAATTATTTAATTATTCAATTAATTAATTATTTAATAATTTAATTATTTAATTATTTAATTATTTAATTATTTAATTATTTAATTATTTAATTATTTAATTATTTAATTATTTAATTATTTAATTATTTAATTATTTAATTATTTAATTAATTATTTAATTATTTAATTATTTAATTATTTAATTTTTTAATTATTTAATTATTTAATTATTTAATTATTTAATTATTTAATTATTTAATTATTTAATTATTTAATTATTTAATTATTTAATTATTTAATTATTTAATTATTTAATTATTTAATTATTTAATTATTTAATTATTTAATTATTTAATTATTTAATTATTTAATTATTTAATTATTTAATTATTTAATTATTTAATTATTTAATTATTTAATTATTTAATTATTTAATTATTTAATTATTTAATTATATAATAATTTAATTATTCAAATATTTAATTATTTAATTACTTAAATTTTTAATTATTAAATTATTTGATTATTTACTTATATACCTATCTAATTATTTAATTATCCAATTACTTAATTGCGAATAGAATTAACAGGGCTGCTAAGGTAAAGCTGTACATCATCTGCATACATGTGAACATTGCAATGTGATAAGTGGTGGGGTAAATCATTGGCATAAATAGAGAAAAGAAGCGGTCCCAGAATTGACCCTTGGGGTACACCTCTACTAATAGCTAATGGTTCAGATATTGTATTATTAACGAATACTGATTGTATCCGTTCTGAGAGGTATGTTGATATTAGCTGTATTGATGTTGATGAAAAATTGAATAATTGACTTAGCTTCATACATAATGAAGAATGATTGACAGTATCAAAGGCTTTGGAATGATCAAGAAGAACCAAAAAAATAACTTTACCGTCATCTGTCTCATGTCTTATATATTCGGAAACATCAATAAGGGCAGTAACGCAACTATGGTTGGGACGAAAGCCGGATTGCATGTCAGTCAAAAGTTGATTTACATGTAAGTATGTGCTCATTTGCAAGTGTAGTAGTTTTTCCAAAATTTTCGAAAGAAAGCTAAGTATGGCAATTGGACGATATTCTGAGTTTGATTTAGGTAGCGGAATTATCTTTGCATGTTTCCATATTGTAGGAAAACGACTCGACGTGATGATGGTGTTGAACAGATGAGTAATATAAGGCAAGATTAGTGGTAAAAGAATTTTAATAAATTGGGGGTGTAAGTTATCATATCCAACAGCATTAGATTTTATTTGCGAGATACAAGAGAAAACATCAGACTGGTTGACGCAGGAAAACTCAAACTTGTTTTCTTCTAGAAAGAAATTATTATTGACGTTTGCGAAAAAAACCATTACGGCTTGTAACGTCTGTTGGAATCATGGGTATATTAGTGAACATCTTATTGAGTTCATCAGCATCAACAGGACAGTTTCTGGTTTTATCAAAATTACCAATACCAATTTCGCGAATAGTATGCCAAGTTTTTTTAGAATCCAACGCAGTACTAAAGCGATTAGTGTAATATTCTGATTTAGCGATCCTAATTTGGTGACTGACATCGCTTCGAGCTGATCGGAATTCAGTTTTCAGTTCAAGTGTTTTGAAACGTTTCCATCTTGAGTAGGCTGAATCTCTTCGGTGTATTAGTTGCTGATCATACAGTAGCACTTTAGATGTATCACCCACAAAAATAAGGTCTATAAGTGTGCTGTTAGAGGTTGTAAAATGTGTTGAGGTGGTGATATTGACCGAAATGAGTCCATGTGTCAACATACTGTCCTTAAAGGATAATTCAACGAGGAGGTTAGAATTGAAATCACCTAGGATTGCTATATCGTTATATGCCACGGTGTATGTTTGGATAGTGTTAATTAGTTTTGAAAAATCCGTACGACTATTTGGTCTATAAACGCAGCCAACTAGCATCTTCCTTCCAAGAGATAAAATTTCAATAAAAATGTGCTCAATTTTGTCTTCTTTGTCAGATTTGCAACAAAATTTGCACTTAAGAGTATTTTTTGCATATATGGCAACACCACCCGCACCCTTTAGAACCCCGTCTTCGCCTGTTTGATATCTATCCGATCTAAAAATATTATAACCATCCAAACTTACGAGGCTATTAGGAGTTGAGTCAGTGAACCATGTCTCTGAGACACAAACTACGTCGATATTGGAATTTTCGAAAGTTATTCTACACTCATCTATTTTATTCAATAGGCTTTGGGCATTTATATGACAAATTTGTACACCTTCCTTCTGTTTAGCCAAAATTTTTATCATATTTAGCGTTACATCATTGGAATTTCCACCTGTGCTACCAACGTTGTTCATAATTAATGATATTGAGAGGATTTAAAATGCAACTAAGAGCAAAGCAATACATATGAAACACAATCATTCTTCAGACTAAATCATTGTGTGGTAACTTAATAGAAAACTGAAGTAAGGAATAGGAATTGCCTTGTTGCTATTTTCTTGAACTTTAAAAGAGCGTTTGAGACAGTGCGTAATAATGTAAGAAAATTTTCAAAAAATGGAATCCAAAACGTAGAATTTAAATGGTTTACAAGTTATCTGGAAAACAGTACTCAAGAAACAAAATGTGGAGATGAAATATCAAAAATTAAAAACATCAATATAGGTGTACCTCAAGAAGCAGTATTGGGAACATTGCTGTTACTAATATATATAAATGATTTAGAAAGAGTTATAAGAAATCAAAAGTATGCATGTATTCGGAAGCCTGTGTTCGAAACTTAAATTATGAAATGAGAGAAGTTGACAGATATTTAAAAATGAATAGATAAAAATTCAATATAAATAAAACTAAATCAATGATAAATGGAACGGTTGACGAAATTAAATATTTTGGAGTAATCTATAATATTTATAGGCTAGGCGATTTTTTGTTACCGATGTAAGTTTCACAGTTTTAACCGGATTTTGACAAAAAAAATTTATCATTTGAAAGGTATTTCGTTTTAGCTGTTACCCAGATTTACAGATTTTCATCGTCTGGAATATTTTGTTGGAGTTATGATCGTTTAAAGTTGTTACTAACACATACATAAAATTATACAATGCTATGTGTGTGTTTATTAAATTTGGTAATGTGCTTGTGTTAATGTGTTGAGTTTGTTTTCGTCATTTATGTTATATTTGGCAACTCTTACTGATTATTTTAAACATACGATAAATGTCAAATAATTGAAAAAAAAACCATTTTATGATTAGTCAGCAAATAATCGTCTTTTACTTCACATGTTACAACATTTTTGGCGACGAGGATATACGAACTTACACGTTTTAAGTTACATAATACGGATTAACTTCTAAAAGTTAAAATGTCAGTAACACCATCTGTTACATTTAATTTCGATTCTTTCGATGCTCAAGTTACAACTTGGACAAGATGGCTAAAACGTTTCGAAAACGCTATAAAAGTATTTAGTGCTGAAAAAATAAATAAACGTGATTTACTTCTACATTACATGGGAGCTTCAACATACAATATTCTTTGCGACAAAATAATGCCTAAAGAGCCAGAGACATAGTCGTTCGATGAAGCTGTTAAAATCTTGGAGGATTACTTTAATCCGAAACCGAACAAAATCCTGGAAAACTACAGATTCCACTTAAGGAAACAAAAAGTTGAAGAAAGTTGTGCAGAATTTTTAACTGCATTAAAAAAGTTGTCTGTAAATTGTAATTTTGGTACATACATAGACATTGCAATTAGAAACCAATTTGTTTTTGGTTTAAAAAAACAAAAAATACAAAGCCGACTACTTGAAAAAGAAAACTTAACTATGGTGACAGCAATAAATACTGCATGTGCATACGAAGCGGCAGAGAAAGGCGGAATTGAGTTACACCAACAAATGAACGCTAGCGCAGAAGCCGTAAATAAATGACATAACAAGAACAAGAGAAATGAACACACTCCAGTCACTCAAAAAGATAAAAACACTCAAAGAGAAAGACAAGCACAGAAAGAACAAACAATACAAAAAAAAAGTAACGTTGTGTATGAGATAACGTGCAAGGGAGATGACAATCAGAAATGTGATATGATTTATATAGGCACAACAAAGAGAACACTAGCCACAAGGATGTTAGAACATAAAACAGACATAACGAAAGCGAAAGAGTCGACAGCATTGGCACAACATATTCTAAAAACAGGTCACACAGCTGAATTTGAAAAAGTAAAAATACTGGACAAGGAAAAGAATGAAAAGAAAAGGTATACAAAAGAAAGTTTACGAATTCAACAGCAGATAATAAGAACACTAAATTTGAAAGAAGACACAAACAATATAAATGCAAGCTATAGAGTTGCCATTAAATAAACTGTGATATTAAATTAAGTTGTGTTTATTATTATATCAGTGTTTTTATGTTTTTTTTTATTTAATAAATGTAAAAAATTTTTTATATTTTAATGTAATAACGTCAACATTGTAAGTTTTTAAATGTTTTGGTGATAAATTATTGTATTGTTTTCATATTTTTATTAATAAATAGACGAGCTCCAGAGGAAGTCGACATATAATCGACGAAACGTCGAGAAAAATTGTATTAAAATTGACTTTAATTACATAAAACTTTAGGCCTTATTAGCTTAAGAAAATAATACACTCAATTTTTGTTTTCGTTGTGGAAACAACAGCCATTTAGCAAATGAATGTAAATATAAAAATGTTATTTGTCATTTTTGTAAAAATAAAGGTCATTTGCGAAAAGTTTTTTTCAAAGAGAAAAATGGTGTGGGTAAAATTGAGGAAGATGAAGAATCAGCTGATTGTATTGTTGTTGAGGAGCTTTTACAAATTTTCGACAATAAGACAAATCTGCTTTACGTTCTAAAAAACCTAAAATTTTATAGTGGAGGGAAATAAAATAATTTTTGAGATCGACACAGGCGCTCCTGTTACAATAATTAGTGTTTCAGATGCGAAAAAATATTTTCCGAAATACAAAGTGCAGCCGCCTGATTTAGAACTGTACAGCTATTGTAAAACTTCCATAAAGTGCCTTGGATACATTTGGTCGAACGTTGCTACAAAAGAGGGCAAGCTAGCGGCAAAAATCTACATAGCACAGTCTGAAAGAAAACCTTTGTTGGGCCGTGAGTGGTTGCGATTATTGAAACTTGATTGGCCAATGATTTTAATTAAAACAACGTGTTATGGAGAATCAATAAATAACGTACAGGTATGTGATGTTTCAATTAATAATTTGGTGCAAAAATTTCCCAAACTATTTTCTACTTCTATGGGTAAACTTACTGGTTTCCAAGCGAGGTTGTATTTGAAATCAGATGCGGTTCCTAAATGCATGAAAGCAAGGCGGGTGGGTTTTTCTTTGTTACCAGAGGTTGAACGCGAAATTGAACGACAAATACAAGAAGAGCTTTTGGTGAAATAGTTTGAAAAGTTTGAAAATGTTTCTAAATTAATTATCGTGACATAAACAGGAATATATAAAAAGTAGAAAATAATAACATATACAATTTTCCTATAAGATAAGCGTTCAAAATTAGACGACAGCATTATCACGGATTATATTATTATCGGATTCATCATTGGGTTTATCTTCTTCAGTACAACGAAAAATTTTATCCAAGTGTTCGATGCATGTCGGTTTATCTGTGCTTACGCGTTTTACGTAAATAAGGCCACGGAAAGAACATGCAGCATGCAGAAGATGTCGCTTTTTCAAGCTTACTGCTTCACGAAGAATTTTATAGTTGCCGTTGGTCAAGTTTTCATGTATGTAGAAGTAATGTTGTCTTTCATCTTTCGAATGGGCTGGAGTATCCATGTGAAAACCAATAAGATTTAGCGTTAGGTTGTTCCTGTTTACCTTTTTATATAGATTTAAAGATTTAAGGAAAAAGTTTTTGTCGTATGGCGACATTAATTTGACAATAATAACGCCATCTGGGGAGTCTTCTTTATTTTTGTTATTTTTATTTTGTAAACGGTGTATAGATTGTATTACTGAAAATATTATGAAGATCTTCCCCGATCACAAAAGGTACATTATTAATGCGTAAGTCACACGCAACTATAGAATTTGAATGTTTCAGTGATTGTACCTTTAATTGTTTAATTTGAATTTTTAGGTCTAGAATTTCGCCCTTCACTGCTTCAAGTCTATTCACACGATCAATTACATCGTTTAACTCCTCTCTTACTTCACAAAATCTCTTATCAATTTCATTTAAGAGACGGTTCTCGGATTCTCTGATTAAAGACTTTATTTTTTCTGTTAGTCTTTGTTCCGCATCTCTTAAGAGAGTAACAAACTGAGTGATTTGTGCATCAGTTTGTTCATGATGTTTCGACAATTTTTTATCCAGCCATTGCCATACGTGAGTAGGTGAGTTAGTCTCAAGTATAATGGGATAATCTAAATTGCTTAGCTCAGCTTCAGTCGCTGTTCTCTTAGTAGTTTGGCGCGTATTCATATTTGTTTCGTTGAAGTGATGTTGCTTTAAAATTTATTTTTATTTTGTTAATAGTGACGAATGCACTTTGTACTTTGAACTTTGTGTTTTTATTTTTCTCGTTGCGTTTGTTTGTCTTGGGATGCAAAACTCAAGCAAATGAATTTTTGTTGTTGTTCAGTTGGCAAAAAAAAAAAAAAATTGTGTGTCTCAACTTTTGTTTCTGTATTTTGTTTGTTTTCTTATTTACAAATATTATTGTTGTTGATTTTAACATGAACTGTTTACTTTTAAATTTAACTATTAAAATATAAAGATTTTGTATTTACTATGTATAAATATTTTTTGAGTATTTATTATACACAGTTGGTTTATTATTTTTATTAATTCAGTTGTTTTAAAAGCTTTTTATTTATAAAAAAATTGGCAAGAAACAGCACGATTGGAACACGACCGTATTCACTGAGAGTATATGTAAAAAATACTACACGTTTAAATACCAGCTCTAGCACCTTGTTTACATAATTGACCTTAACACTTTCGATACATTAAAAGATGTACTCATTTCGGAAGATGTCATGTTAATGTATCCGAACTTCAGGAAATTTTTCGATCTGACGACAGATGCTTCAATGTTAGGGCTAGGCGCAGTATTGTCCCAAGAGGGTTAACCTTTTCAATTTATTCCAAGAACACTCACGCATGCTGAAACGAATTACGCAACCAATGAAAGGGAACTTTTGGCTATAGTCTGGGCCCTAAAGACCCTTCGACATTTCCTGTATAGCGTGAGGGATCTAAATATATTTACCGATCATCAACCGCTAACATTTGCGGTTTCAGACAAGAATCCAAATGTGAAACTTAAAAGATGGAAGGCGTTTGTTGAGGAACATAACGCAAAAATCTTCTAAAACTGGGACGGGAAAATGTTGTGGCAGACGCGCTGTCACGACAACAATTGAATATTACCGAACAACAATATTCCGATTAAGCAACCAATCATAGCGAAGTATCGTTATCTAACACCATTCTAAGTACCGACAAACCTATAAATTGTTATAGAAACCAGATCGTTATCGAGGGGGCCGAGCACCCCTCGTCGCGTACCCTTATCATTTTTGGGAAGAAAATGAGATATATTTTGCAATTTTCAGAAATGCAAAATCTTTTTGAAATGGTCGAGAAAGTCATAAATCTCAATGCCGTAAATGCCACAAATTCTACCTTGCCAACGTTGGCTATACTGCAGCATGATTTGGTAAGGAAATTTCGAGGTACCAAATTCTGACACTGTAAACTTTTTGTCATCGATATTTTCGATCCAAACGATGAAAAAGAAATCCTCTTAATGGAACACAACAGAGCTCATAGAGCAGCTCAAGAGAATTCAAAGAATATCATTAAAGAGTACTATTTTCCAAGAATGGATAGGTGTGCAAAGGAAATTGTATCGAACTGTACAACCTGCTCAAGGGCTGAATATCAAAGACATCCAAAACACCACGTTATTGAAGAAACGCAAATTCCTACCTATGCGGGGAAAATTCTTCGTGTTAATATCTATTCCACCAATAACAAGTATTTTCTAACCTGTGTTGACAAGTTCTCAAAATTTGCAATTGTGCAACCAATCCAGTCCCGTACAGTAGTTGATATAAAAATACCTATACTTCAGCTAATTAATTTCTACTCTGGAACAAAAACTGTTTTCTGCGACAACGTAAAATCTCTTAACTCGGAAACTGTTAGGGCAATTTTACAATCAGCCGATATAGGATCATAAATGAACCGCCATTACATAGTACTTTAAATGGTCAGGTCAAGAGATCTCACAGTACACTTAGCGAAATTGCACGTTGTTTAAAAATCGATAGGGATATTAGTGATACGGTAGAACTGGTACTACAAGCAAACGTAGAATATAATAGAACTATTCACTCAGTTACAGGAAGGACACCTTTGGAAGAAATCGACACCACTCCACTTAAATTGAGGGATTTTATTAGGGAAAGACTTATTAATGCCCAAACAAACCTTCTGTCGACGCACAATAGGGACAGAATTGATAGACAATTTAAAGTGGGCGATAAAGTTTTTGTTAAAGCAAACAAAAGATTGGGCAACAAATTGAATCCGTTGTATGAGGAAGGAATCGTTGAAGCAGATTTGGAGACAACGATTCTCATTGAAGGGAGGGTGGCCCATAAGGACAACCTGAGATTGAATTGAAAAGGTACTTTAATTTATTTGTTTTTTTTTTTTTTAGACTTATCTTGCTCACTGCATTTCTGTCCATAAGGGTAAGGATAATTAACTACTCGGACGCAGAATACATCCCCATTTATGATGGAGATATCATAGTCTGGGAAGATTACAAGTATATGAAATACACCGTAAACCTAACCTTGCATGACGAGATAATTGGAGACACAGGGAACCTAACGAAAATATTTCCTCAATCCCACATGAAAAAATTTCTTTGGGCAGATGTTAACCATATTTCCACCTATTAGCTTTGAAAATCCATCATAGGGATTCAAGAAGCTTAAACCTTTTGGGAATGGGTGAAATTTACTCAAGAACAACTGGTGCACTCGAACAATATACAGATCGAAATTAATACAAAGCTTACCCAAATTTTACACAAACTAACGGACGTGGTAAATTCAATAGTGTCTGAAAACAGTAAAACCGGAGTGAATATTGAACATTTATACGAGACATTGTTGGCTAGAAATAGAATGACAATCACAAACCTTGAAAATCTTATTTTGTCTGTCGGTCTAGTCAAATCGAATATAATAGATTTAACAAGACTGGACATCGACAAAGTAATCTCGATTGTTAAAGGTGATGACTCTACCGGGACCAGTGTCTCAGAGGTTATGGTTGTTAGTAATATTAAGATTTTACAAAATAATGAAATATTAAATTTTATCATTGTTTCCTGGGCCAAAACAGACCTGCAAAAAAAATTGCTTATTCCCCGTCTCCCATCACAAATAAAATCATTTCTGAATTTTTTGATGACCAGAGACCAAATTATGATGATTATATTTGTTACGAGCTTACTGGTCCTTGCTAGTGATGCAAATAAAACAACTTTTATATCATCATTTGCCCAACATTTCGTTCCTTTTTGGGAACATTTTCCAGAGCTTTTTTATTGAACTAGGGGAAAAAGAATTTTTTTCCTTAATTAATTAGTTTTATAATGTATACAAAATAAGTTATAAGTTACATTTTTCTGTTGTTATTGCATTTGTCAAAAAAAAATATTTGCTGATATTATTATAAAGTTTATAATATAAAAAATATATATTAAAATTTTTAATTTTTTGTCAAGCACTAAAATAATTAAATAAATAATTGTAACAATAATCAAAAAAGAAAAACTGGACTTCACAAAACAAAAATATCACAGTTGCGTAGCCTACAATATCACAGTATAAACTAAACTAATTTTGTCTTTGTCCTCCTTACTATTCATACATGATTTTATTTTTTGTTGTATCCTTAAGCTCTCTAAAGTTAATCGTTTATTATCGTTACATTCATAATCTGAGATCTTAACATGTTCAAAATCAAGTGTTGACTTAGCGCTGTTGTTGCTCTTCCTTTTTCTCTGTCCTTTTTGTGCTCTGCTATTCGTGTTTTCAATGCGCGCTTTGTTGTTCCTATATAGTTGTTGTTGCAGTTTTTGCATTGAATTTCGTACACAACGTTGTTTTGTTCTATCAGCGGAGTTTTGTCTTTGGTTTTTGTGAAAAGTTTATTTATTGTTTGAGTTGGGCGGTGTGCTACTTTTATGTTTTCCTGTTCGACGAGTGATCTTAGATGTTTGTTTTCCGTCAAATTTGGAATATATTGGATTCCTATAAATCTTATAGGTTCGGCGTTTTGTGTTTTATGTTTTCATTTTTAATAATTAAGTCTCTTATTATTTGGTGTGGATAGTTGTTTTTGTGTAATATATTGTGTATTTTTTGTATGTTTTCTTGTTTGAATTTTGGGTGAGAAATTTGTAATATTTTATGTTCAAAGTTATTTGCTGTGTTAATTTTTTGTGATTTTATGTGCGTCGAGTTGAAATTTAAAATCCTCCCGGAGGCAGTTGGCTTGGTATACCAATTTAAAATTAATTTTCGTTCTCGTTTATGAATTTTGGTATCAAGAAAAGCTATAGATTTGTCTGCTTCCATTTCAAAGGTGAATTTTAGCTTCGGGTGGTATTCGTTAAGTATTTTCATAATTTTTAAGTTTTCTTTTTTAACTATAGCTACCATGTCGTCAACATATTTATAAATTATTCTTATTCTAACATTCTCTTCTTCCAAACGTTTTTAGTGTCATCTAGGAGATCATCCAAAACGATGTCCGCTATAGTTGGAGAAAGAGGGTTACCCATGGGCATACCATAACTCTGATGGTACAATTCCGAATTAAATTTGAAATAATTATTTTCAATTAAGCAAAATTCTAAAGTTTTCTGAATTTGTGATCTTGACATAGTTGTCTGCGTCTTGAGAAGGTCCCATTTTTTTAAAATTATGCGGATAGCTAGAGTCGTCGATATGTTTGTGAAAAGAGAAATTACGTCATATGATACCAGGATTTCATCATCATTGATTTCTTGATTTGAAAGTTTTTCTTTAAGTTCAAAACTGTTTTTTATGTTGTAGTCACGAGATATAAGGCTTTTCAAGATGTTGCCGATATATTTTGATAAGTTGTAGCACGGGACATTTGGTGATGCTGAAATTGGTCTTAAAGGTACATTTTCTTTATGTATTTTTTGTAGTTCTTAAAGTTGAGGGGGTTGTGCAGCTGAGCAATACATTTTGTTTTTTGCTGGAAATTTATGTGTTTTTGTTTAAAAAGTTCATTCACTATTAGATTATTTGTACTTTGTAGTTTTTCTGTTGGATCTTCACGTATTATCCTGTATACTGTTTTGTCTTCTAGTAGTTCACCCATTTTTTCTAAATAGTGTTGCTTGTAAATTACCACTGTTTTGTTACCTTTGTCTGCTGTATAACAATTTTGTCTTTGTGTTTTTGTATAAATTTTTGGGTTTTTTTATAGATGTTTAAAATAAATTTTTCTATTGTAGTATTGTGTAGGCTGTTTTTGTGACTTCTTATCCTGTTGCACAGTGTAGTTCTTTTTATTTCTTTTACTTTTTCGTCTTTAAGTGTCTGTATTGCTTGCTCAATGTCTGCTATTATTTTGATTGGAGAGAAATTCTGTTTATTTACCGGAATGGCAAACTTTTTCCCAAGTGAGAGCAGCCATTTACTCTCTTCGGGGAATTCAATGTTTGTATTGTTCACGAACCAATCCTCGTTTAAAATAAAGCCGAATCCTCGAACTTTTTCATTTTTAATTTTTCTAATTTTTGTATTTGCACTTCGCTGGTTTTAGTTTGTATGTAGTTGTGTGTGCTTTTTTGTTTGTTGAAAAAATCTGTTGCCTCCTTTCTGTTTAAGATGGACTTAATTGTTATTTCAGCAGTTTCCATCGTTTTCTTGATTTCTTTAATGTCTATGTTTGCTTCTTTTATCTCTAGTTTTAGAATTCTTAGGTGGAAATTGTGTTCTATTTTTTCCGCTTGCCTGGTTGTTTTTGCGTTGTTGAACATTTTATTGGTGCTGCTACAGTTTTTAATGTGTTTAGGTATTATTCCATAATTTTTGCATTGCAGGAGAAATTTTAATTTTCCAGTTTGCTTGGCCAGTTTCCCATTTTGATTGCTGTATTGTTTAAGTTGAATGCTTGTATCTATATTGTATTTCAGACCTATGTGTTGAAAAAAGTTCCTCATGATGGTGTTTTAGTTCTTTTGTTGTCGTTTCGGCAGGCTCTCCGACAATAGTGAATAATTTTTTGATGTCCAGAGACCAAATTATGATGATTATATTTGTTACGAGCTTACTGGTCCTTGCTAGTGATGCAAATAAAACAACTTTTATATCATCATTTGCCCAACGTTTCGTTCTTTTTTGGGAACATTTTCAAGAGCTTTTTTATTGAACTAGGGGAAAAAGAATTTTTTTCCTTAATTAGTTAGTTTTATAATGTATACAAAATTAGTTATAAGTTACATTTTTCTGTTGTTATTGCATTTGTAAAAAAAAAAAATATTTGCTGCTATTATTAAAAAGTTTATAATTTAAAAAATATATATTAAAATTTTTAATTTTTTGTCAAGCACTAAAATAATTAAATAAATAATTGTAACAATAATCAAAAAAGAAAAACTGGACTTCACAAAACAAAAATATCACAGTTGCGTAGCCTACAATATCACAGTACTCCTTACAATTCTTACATGTTTTCATTTTCTGTTGTATTCTTAAGCTCTCTAAAGTTAATCGTTTATTTTCGTTACATTCATAGTTTAAGATCATAACATGTTCAAAGGCCGCATGATGTTTTTGCGTCATGAAGTGTTGACTGCTGTTGAAGTGCTGTTGTTGCTCTTCCTTTTTCTCTGTCCTTTTTGTGCTCTGCTATTCGTGTTTTCAATGCGCGCTTTGTTGTTCCTATATAGTTGTTGTTGCAGTTTTTGCATTGAATTTCGTTTTTGTGAAAAGTTTATTTATTGTTTGAGTTGGGCGGTGTGCTACTTTTATGTTTTCCTGTTCGACGAGTGATCTTAGATGTTTGTTTTCCGTCAAATTTGGAATATATTGGATTCCTATAAATCTTATAGGTTCGGCGTTTTGATTTGTATTTGTATTTTTATTATTTTGTTTATTAGTTATGTTTTCATTTTTAATAAGTTGAGGGGGTTGTGCAGCTGAGCAATACATTTTTGTTTTTTATGCAAAAACACAAAGACAAAATTGTTATAACTACAGCAGACAAAGGCAACAAAACAGTGGTAATTTACAAGCAACACTATTTAGAAAAAATGGGTGAACTACTAGAAGACAAAACAGTATACAGGATAATACGTGAAGATCCAGCAGAAAAACTACAAAGAACAAATAATCTAATAGTGAATGAACTTTTTAAACAAAAACACATAAATTTCCAGCAAAAAACAAAAATGTATTGCTCAGCTGCACAACCCCCTCAACTTTATGGACTACCAAAAATACATAAAGAAAATATACCTTTAAGACCAATTTCAGCATCACCAAATGTCCCGTGCTACAACTTATCAAAATATATCGGCAACATCTTGAAAAGCCTTATATCTCGTGACTACAACATAAAAAACAGTTTTGAACTTAAAGAAAAACTTTCAAATCAAGAAATCAATGATGAAGAAATCCTGGTATCATATGACGTAATTTCTCTTTTCACAAACATATCGACGACTCTAGCTATCCGCATAATTTTAAAAAAATGGGGCCTTCTCAAGATGCAGACAACTATGTCAAGATCACAATTTCAGAAAACTTTAGAATTTTGCTTAATTGAAAATAATTATTTCAAATTTAATTCGGAATTGTACCATCAGAGTTATGGTATGCCCATGGGTAACCCTCTTTCTCCAACTATAGCAGACATCGTTTTGGATGATCTCCTAGATGACACTAAAAAACGTTTGGAAGAAGAGAACGTTAGAATAAGAATAATTTATAAATATGTTGACGACATGGTAGCTATAGTTAAAAAAGAAGACAACTTAAAAATTATGAAAATACTTAACGAATACCACCCGAAGCTAAAATTCACCTTTGAAATGGAAGCAGACAAATCTATAGATTTTCTTGATACCAAAATTCATAAACGAGAACAAAAATTAATTTTAAATTGGTATACCAACCCAATTGCCTCCGGGAGGATTTTAAATTTCAACTCGACGCACATAAAATCACAAAAAATTAATACAGCAAATAATTTAGTACATAAAATATTACAAATTTCTCACCCAAAATTCAAACAAGAAAACATACAAAAAATACACAATATATTACACAAAAACAACTATCCACACCAAATAATAAGAGACTTAATTATTAAAAATGAAAACATAACTAATAAACAAAATAATAAAAATACAAATACAAATAAAAACGCCGAACCTATAAGATTTATAGGAATCCAATATATTCCAAATTTGATGAAAAAGAAACATCTAAGATCACTCATCGAACAGGAAAACATAAAAGTAACACACCGCCCAACTTAAACAATAAATAAACTTTTCACAAAAACCGAAGACAAAACTCCGCTGATAGAACAAAACAACGTTGTGTACGAAATTCAATGCAAAAACTGCAACAACAACTATATAGGAACAACAAAGCGCGCATTGAAAACACGAATAGCAGAGCACAAAAAGGACAGAGAAAAAGGAAGAGCAACAACAGCGCTAAGTCAACACTTGATGACGCAAAAACATCATGAGGACTTTGAACATGTTAAGATCTTAGATTATGAATGTAACGATAATAAACGATTAACTTTAGAGAGCTTAAGGATACAACAAAAAATAAAAACATGTATGAATAGTAAGGAGGACAAAGACAAAATTATTTTAGTTTATACTGTGATATTGTAGGCTACGCAACTGTGATATTTTTGTTTTGTGAAGTCCAGTTTTTCTTTTTTGATTATTGTTACAATTATTTATATAATTATTTTAGTGCTTGACAAAAAATTAAAAATTTTAATATATATTTTTTAAATTATAAACTTTATAATAATAGCAGCAAATATTTTTTTTGACATATGTAATAACAACAGAAAAATGTAACTTATAACTTATTTTGTATACATTATAAAACTAATTAATTAAGGAAAAAAATTCTTTTTCCCCTAGTTCAATAAAAAAGCTCTGGAAAATGTTCCCAAAAAGGAACGAAATGTTGGGCAAATGATGATATAAAAGTTGTTTTATTTGAATCACTAGCAAGGACCAGTAAGCTCGTAACAAATATAATCAAATCATTTCTTTCAAAGAATTCAACATAGTGGCGAAATTCGGAAACTAAATAATCGCTGTAGAAGAATGAAAACCTTTGATTTCATCAACATGGAGGAAACATGTGCGAAACATATCATGCCTAACGCACCTGCTAAATGTAAAACGGAGTTCGATCTCCTCGAAAAAATATCAGTGATAGATGATGGGATAATCATCTTGAACAATGTTGCAGCAAATGTGACCGAAACGATTGAAACCCAAAGCGTTCAAGGAACTTACCTTATTTTGTTCCAAAATGAGGTCACAATTAACTTTACGAAATATGTCAATCGAAATGGCGTTACGGGCTGAACCCCAGAATTAGAAAGTATTCAAAAAATTTAAGTAATGGAACACGAACACGTACTGAGCCTACATTACATGTATGAAATGCATATCCAGAACTTGGAACATCTCCAGGAGCTAAAAGAAGATATTGTGTTGAGGCCTATTCCCAGTACCACTGCTTTCATAATAATAGTTGGCGTCTTTTTCATCGCATTCAAAATATTTAAAAACAGCAAAAGGAGAAGAGAATTGAACCGCATCAAGAAATCATTGGAAGACCGAGGACGGCCTTCATTAAAAAAGGGGAGTAGTTAAGAATTCATGCTTTTGTATATCTGTTTATTTTATTTTTATATTTTTTGCTTATTTATCGTAATATGAAACTTCTTTTGCTGTAGACTCAAATACTTAAGCTACGTGCTTACGTTGAAACTTGTGTCAATACAAAAAAAGCAGTCAGTTAATTTACAAAACTTAACCAAGGCACTAGACTTTTATCTTTATTTTTTACACAAAGTGACCAAAAGGTACTTGTACTAATTTTATGAATTTTTGTACATATGTGCAAAAGACTCATAATTGAACTAACATATATATTGGTACTATTTTCAATCCAATTAATGTTAAAATCACCCCATATTAGCATGGTTTACAATTTTATCCATTTCAAGATCACAGAAATCATTAAAAACCGATTCTGGTGATTTTTGTGTATCTGGTGATATACACTTGTGCTCACATAATGTGACGGTGATCTGTTTTGCGCTTTACTGTAACAAAAGAATTTCTGTTACAAGCAGAATAAGAAAGAAGAAAAATAATAACCTTGATCTTGAAATTATTTTCAAGTTCAAGTATGTACATATAAACAACACCTTATATGGTAATATGTTGATGGCATTTTTTTTTTGGCAAACTGATTTATGGCGTTTTTTTCTCTTCATTGTGTTGTATTAAATCATGAACACATTCATATGCAATCATGCTGGTCAAACCACGTATTTTCTTGTATTGATCTCACTTGCTCTCATAGTCATATATGAGTGGGAGTGTTATAAATACTAGAGAATATTATGAATGCATATGAATGTTCTCAATGAATTGGTGGTGATTTTGTTTTTTTAATAAACAGGTTTTTATCTGCAGATGAATGAATGAAGATGAGAAGGTTTAATGTAGTAAAGTTAAATTTAAATCGAGGAGTTGAATTTTGAGTCGTGAAGAATAAGGTTGAGGAAAAACCTGTTAAAATTAAAAAAATGTAGTCTAAGAAAGTTAGAAAGTAAAATTAAAAGTAAAGTTAAAACAAAATTAATATAAAGTTAATATATAAAAAAAAATGGAAAATAAAGTTATATTAAATTAAAATTTAAAATCAAATTAATGTTAAGAATTAAAGAAAAATTGTTATTGATTCTGATTGTGAAGAAGCAAAGGTGATTGTTGAAGTGAACGGAAAAGACAGAAGTACAGTTGGAAACTAAACTAAATTATAAGCAACATTGCATTCAAGTTAATAACCATTCAACAATTTATACATAAAATATTAATCCAAAGACGCCTTTATATTAAAAAAAAAAAAACATCACAAAATTATTCAAGTTTTGGAAGTTGGGTTGGCAATTGAAGCTAAGAGAATTATAAAATAATTGAAATATAAAACAATAAGTTTATTTCTTAATTAAGGAGTTAAGTGAGAGATATAATCTTAAAATTAAATATTAAAACAACATAATATACCTCGGCTACAACAACAAGAGAAGACAAAAGAAATATATATTAAGATATAAAATAACATAACGGCCACCAAACTAAAGAAAAATCACTAAGCCAAAACCGCGGCGATGGAAATACAACCCCGGAGTCAGCATCAAGAGGCGGTAACTACGTTTTATTCCTTTTTTTTAATGATAAAATTTTGCTAAATTAAAAAGTCTTCTAATGTAAAATTAAATAAAATTTATTTTCTAAATAGAGATTAATTACAATTTTCTAAAGATTATTAGAAATTGTTATAAATAGAAATTAAAATTGTTCTAAAGATAATTATAAATATTACTAAATAGAAATTAAAATTTTCCTAACGATAATTATAAATATTACTAAATAGAAATTAAAATTTTCCTAACGATAATTATAAAATTTCCTAAACAATTAAAATTTCGTTAAATCAAACCCAAAATTATATACTTTTCCTAAAATTAAAATTTGGCTTAAATTAAATAAAAATTTTTTCTATTAATTAAACATTGTTAAAATTAAAAATTTTCATAAAATTATATTGTGCTAAAATAAAAATTATGGTAAATATAAATTGTGCAAAAATTAAAATTGAGCTAAAATTAAAAATTATAATAAGAAATATAATTAAATTTTTAACCCTTAAAAATGAAGGGTAAATAAAAACTTTTTTTAACCCAATGTAGAAAACCAAAACCAAACCTAATCTTTTCATTGCAGTGGGTTACCTCCAATTAAGATGGAGTCGAGGTAACATGGTAGGGAGGGCTTAAGGGGCATAACATCCAGTCCCCAATCCCAAGGTAAGTATGGCCGTCCATCCTTTTAGCGTCCGTTTTTAGTGACCGTTGTTTTTTTTTAATCGCACGTGGAAAATCTGTAGTGCGGTTTCCCTGGGCCTGAGCAAGACCCCACCCATCCGGCGAGCTAGGCCCCTACGCCAGCACGTGCGACCAGCAAAGGCTCAGGGAAACGGAAGCGGATCTTCCACCACCGCCGCACCATTACAGAAATGGCGCCCAACGTGGGGCCGATAAGTTGATCATGTTCGATAACCACGTTGCCGCCCATTACAGAAATGGCGCCCAACGTGGGGCCCGATCGACAATAGACCGGATTTTTTTTTTAATTTATAATTTTTGCCTAAATAGGAACTTATTATTTAATTTAATTTTTTTAACATCTGTGCACCGGGAAAGCACAATTGTTCCTAATTCCTTTTTTTAGTATATGTGTACTAAAGTTCATACCTGTTTTCAATTTCTGGAATTTCAATTAAATATATGTAAATCGCTATTTATATTGACCGAAATTGAAACTGGCTTTGACAATTTAGTTCACCCTACAACATTTAATTTATTTTTGTGATTTTTAATTTGCTTTGGTCAGTAAAAATTATTTGTGGAATACAGGAACTTCGTTCTAAATGAACCGGTCCCCTGTCCAAAATGATTTTTATGGTACCGAAATAGTAGCAAACTCTCGGAAAAAATATTAAAGTCTCAAATTTAAAATTTTTATTTTTTTTGATGGATGGTCATACTTACTTACGGATTTTTTGTAGTAATTGGTTTGGTTTTGATTACTGCATTGGGGATACATTTATTGAAAAAAATTTAAAATATTTAAAACTTTTGCGTGGGTTCGATTTGAACCTAATATAATTTTAAACCTAATTGAATTTCGATTTGAATCTAATTTAAATTTTAGAACCCGATTTAGTTTTCCACAATTTTTTTTTTTTTTGATATTGATTTAAATTTAATTCATTATGAAATTGTTGACATTAAGCTAATCTTCATTCATTCATTATCTCATAACATAGCCTAACACCATTTTAGAGATAGTCATGTATTACGCCCTTTGCCAACAACACCTCTGTTTAAAGCCTTTTTGTTTATGATAAGAGAGTTCAAAACACCGGTTTTAATTTAGTAAGGTCCCCCAAAACCTCTGCGTCCATGTCCATTGTTTAATGAGAGAACTTAAATCACCGAATTTTGAAAAGAACAAAAATCGCTGTTTTAAGGTCTCTGTTAGATATAAGAATCCAATACACTGAATTTTAAAAAAAATAACCAAAAATTTCTGTGTTGGAATCTTTTCCGTTGAACGATGGATATCGAACCATGTTTTGAAAAACCCCAACAGCGTAAACTGCTGTTTTGATTTCTTTTTTTTATATGCAGAAGACCTAAACTCAAGGCAAAGTTTTAAAAATGGCAAACCTTAAAACCCATCGAACCGTTTTCAGTTGATTTTTCCTTTCATGGAAATCAAAACCATCTGTTTTGTGACGGTGATCTGTTTTGCGCTTTACTGTAACAAAAGAATTTCTGTTACAAGCAGAATAAGAAAGAAGAAAAAAATAATAACCTTGATCTTGAAATTATATTCAAGTTCAAGTATGTACATATAAACAACACCTTATATGGTAATATGTTGATGGCATTTTTTTTTGGCAAACTGATTTATGGCGTTTTTTTCTCTTCATTGTGTTGTATTAAATCATGAACACATTCATATGCAATCATGCTGGTCAAACCACGTATTTTCTTGTATTGATCTCACTTGCTCTCATAGTCATATATGAGTGGGAGTGTTATAAATACTAGAGAATATTATGAATGCATATGAATGTTCTCAATGAATTGGTGGTGATTTTGTTTTTTTAATAAACAGGTTTTTATCTGCAGATGAATGAATGAAGATGAGAAGGTTTAATGTAGTAAAGTTAAATTTAAATCGAGGAGTTGAATTTTGAGTCGTGAAGAATAAGGTTGAGGAAAAACCTGTTAAAATTAAAAAAATGTAGTCTAAGAAAGTTAGAAAGTAAAGTTAAAACAAAATTAATATAAAGTTAATATATAAAAAAAAAAATGGAAAATAAAGTTATATTAAATTAAAATTTAAAATCAAATTAATGTTAAGAATTAAAGAAAAATTGTTATTGATTCTGATTGTGAAGAAGCAAAGGTGATTGTTGAAGTGAACGGAAAAGACAGAAGTACAGTTGGAAACTAAACTAAATTATAAGCAACATTGCATTCAAGTTAATAACCATTCAACAATTTATACATAAAATATTAATCCAAAGACGCCTTTATATTAAAAAAAAAAAAAAACATCACAAAATTATTCAAGTTTTGGAAGTTGGGTTGGCAATTGAAGCTAAGAGAATTATAAAATAATTGAAATATAAAACAATAAGTTTATATCTTAATTAAGGAGTTAAGTGAGAGATATAATCCAAAACCGCGGCGATGGAAATACAACCCCGGAGTCAGCATCAAGAGGCGGTAACTACGTTTTATTCCTTTTTTTTAATGATAAAATTTAGCAAAATTAAAAAGTCTTCTAAATGTAAAATTAAATAAAATTTATTTTCTAAATAGAGATTAATTACAATTTTCTAAAGATTATTAGAAATTGTTATAAATAGAAATTAAAATTGTTCTTAAGATAATTATAAATATTACTAAATAGAAATTAAAATTTTCCTAACGATAATTATAAATATTACTAAATAGAAATTAAAATTTTCCTAACGATAATTATAAAATTTCCTAAACAATTAAAATTTCGTTAAATCAAACCCAAATTTATATACTTTTCCTAAAATTAAAATTTAGCTTAAATTAAATAAAAATTTTTTCTATTAATTAAACATTGTTAAAATTAAAAATTTTCATAAAATTAAATTGTGCTAAAATAAAAATTATGGTAAATATAAATTGTGCAAAAATTAAAATTCAGCTAAAATTAAAAATTATAATAAGATATATAATTAAATTTTTAACCCTTAAATATGAAGGGTAAATAAAAACTTTTTTTAACCCAATGTAGAAAACCAAAACCAAACCTAATCTTATTATTTTAGTGGGTTACCCCCAAGTTAGATGGAATATCAGGTAACATGGTAGGGAGGGCAAAAAGGGGCAGAACACCTCGTCCCCAATCCCAAGGTAAGTATGGCCATCCGTCCCATTTAGCGTCCGTTTTTTTTTGACAGTTGTTTTTTTAAATCGCACGTGAAAATCAGTAGTGCGGTTTACCTGGGCCTGAGCAAGACCCCACCCATCCGGCGAGCTAGGCCCCACGCCAGCACGTGCGACCAGCAAAGGCTCAGGGAAACGGAAGCGGAACTTCCACCACCGCCACACCGTTACAATAATTAAGTCACTAGTATGCTACTCGACATTATTGTCAAAAATACGTTAACCCTTTTTTTTTAAATTATAATATAATTTTTTTTTATTATTCTTATACGTTAGCAATCAATTTACAATGAAGTTAAAAGTTACAAAATTTTGGTTCTTTCCAAAAAAATTAAAAACTTGGAAATTAGCCAAAAAGAGCTGCTCACATAATTAAGTCATCTGAAAGAAAATGGTTGAAATTGTAGAAATAAGTAATAAATTTTGTCGAGAGTCCCATTTTTTCATTAGCTTACCTCAGTATTGAGTAGGACAACCTTTTTGCTTCAATACTGTGGAGCATCGCTATGGCATGCTGGTTACCAGAGAAGCGCACTGGCCTGGAGTGATTTTGTGCCACTCCTCTTGGATAACTTTCCATAACATGTCCTTATTTGCCGGTTTTTGTGCTGCAATGACTCATTATATTAAGCCCCACAAGTTCTCGATAGGGTTTCAGTCGGGACTCTGCGGTGGCCATTTCAGAAGCTTGATGAACTGTGTTGCCAACCACAACTCAACTACCTTCGAACAATGCTTCGGATCATTGTCGTGTTGGAAAATCCACGCAAGCGGCAAATTGTCAGCATATTCGGTGGCCAAATTTTCCTTTAGTATATTCTTATACATTTCCCCATTCATTATACCGTCAATCTGGACTATAGGACCCACACCGAATGCGGTAAAGCAACCCCACACCATGACTGATGAGCCACTGTGTTTCACAGTTTTTTTTTTGTGTATTTTGGATCCAATTCCTTAAGTGGAGGACATCGCACATATGGTCTACCATCATTTCCAAAAACATTAAACTTGGATTCGACGCTCCAAACAATTAAATTCTAAAAATTTTGGCCTTTAGCAAGATGGTCAGTCGCAAATAGCCGCTTCTTAGTGTTGTTCAAGGAACCAACGGTATCTTCCTGGCCATTCGTCCATGCAAATTGTTTTCTTGCAAACATCATCTTATGTTCTGCAACGAAACTTTACGCCATAATCCGTTTCCATTTGAGCTCTGATATGCGACGAAGTTAAAAAAGGATCAGTTTTACTCAGGTTTGCAATGCATCTGTCATCATTTAAAGTCGTGTTTCTCGGTTTTTGGCGCGGAATATTTTCAAAAGTTTCATATTTTTTGTAATGCGTAATGGCATTTGTAATTTTACCTCGAGAAAAGTTCTAAATCTCCACTACTTTTGCAATATTATTGTATCTTTGGAAACAATCCCATATTATTTTCTCTTCAGCCGAATTTGAACTTTTTTGTTTACCCATAGCATTTCGGCTTATGTTATTTGTTTTTAATTTAGTTGTTTTTAATTTATTTATTAATTAAACCGCAAAAAAATCTTCAAAGCATTAATTTGCTCACGATACGCGTGGTGACTTAATTATGTGAGCACAGCGCATATGACCTTTTTGAGGTTTTCCATATTTTTCGGGGAATACCCAAATTTTTAATTTTGCTTCAATCAATGTAAACAACTGCTCGCATAGCAGGGTTGCACAAAATAGTAAGGTTAGAATCGGAAGAAATTGGTTTAAGAGAAAAACTACAAAAACATTTCATTGCATACCCATGACTTAATTATGTGAGCATGAGTGTATATACACCAATTAGCTTACAATTTCTATTCCTATTTATATTCCAGTTATTGTGCGTGTGTTATTTCTTTTCGCGATTCCAACTTTTTAAGCCACATTTAAGTTTCATTTGATATTTGCTATTGAAAGTAATTAAAGTTTAATATTTTGAAAACATCGCAAAATTGCTTTTTTTAATTTTATGAGCGAACAGGTAACAGAACTTAACATGAAATTCATTCCAATATTTGGATCATTTTAAATATACTTGCTTATACGTTTTTATTTTTTTATCACAATTTTATCATATTAAAAAAAAATTTTTTTCGTTAAAAACGGGAAGCTCGAATTTAATTTTAGACCCATGGTTTCTTGGGCAAACCTTCTTAGTATTCGTCGTAGATTTTAAGAAGCGCTTGGAGATTTTTTTAAATCAATACAAATTGACCCACTCTCATGCTCGTTGTTCTATTATAACCAAATCTATATATAGTGAAAATAAAAAGTATGCATAATTATATGTAAAGAATATTTTCAAAGGTTGAAATAAAACAAGCTTAAGTTCTCAATAATCATATTATATGAATACTAGCATATGCCTATGTCTACTTACAATTTCTTGCTCTAGTGTGAAAACATAGTGATTAAAAAATTTATGAAGTTTTTCATTGGTGTAATTAATACATAATTGTTCAAATGAATTTTTTAAAAAATTTTCGAATCCAAATATATCCAAAACTCCTAAAAATCGATTTCCATCTTGTCCTGGATTAGTACAACTGTTTATTTTTGATACTAGCCATCCAAATGTTGTCGAGTATAGAGCTTTAGCCATGGCATGACGATTTTCTCGAGCCTGAAATTCAACAATTAAAGATTAAACAATTTATTCTGGCAAAAAATGTATATCCTACCTCTTGAAATTTGCGTGGTATTTCAGTTATATTTCCCCGAACGTTGATTTGACGTGTTAGTAGTGCTTGCGATAAATCGTCGTACTTAAGACCCAATAATTCGGATATTATTCCACTTATTACCTTGTCTTGGTTACGTAGCTCACAGCGTTCACCATCCACATCAGAAAATTCAAGATTTCCCAACCATAATATTGCACTTAAAACTTTAAAAACTCCATCGATTGACTGCTGTGAAATTTGTAATACTGTGAATGCCATTGTGAGCGCTTCAAATTTTCTGGATTCAGTTTCAACGTCTGTTTTATTATTTCCTGGTGCATTCAAATATTTATAAAATGTAGGTGGATTTAGGTGAAACTCTTTCATCATTTCTGAATTTCTCTGTCCTTGAGCTACGAGCTGATACAAAACATGGTAGTTTCTTTCTCCAGCACTCTGAAACGTTATACGTGATTGCTCTAACAAATAGTCCTGTATTATACACCCCTTTATGCTGTGATTTAAGTCGAAACACACCTGCATAAATTTCCCAAAACGGGAACTGTTATCGTTACGAACGGTTTTTGCGTTTCCTAAAAATAAACAAACCATCTTATGAACAAACCATTTTGAAACTTATAAAGCAAATAATTAGGAGCAACGTTTATAATTTATATCAGTGGTAAAAATATGTCTAGGTATTGTTGTGAAACAGAGTTTCACATTTGTAGTATAGGTATGATATAGTAAATTTTTAGTATAATATAATAATATAAAATAATATAATATTATATAATACAATATAATATAATATAATATAATATAATATAATATAATACAATATAATATAATATAATATAATATAATATAATATAATATAATATAATATAATATAATATAATATAATATAATATAATATAATATAATATAATATAATATAATATAATATAATATAATATAATATAATAAAATATAATATAATATAATATAATATAATATAATATAATATAATATAATATAATATAATATAATATAATATAATATAATATAATATAATATAATATAATATAATATAATATAATATAATATAATATAATATAATATAATATATAATATAATATAATATAATATAATATAATATAATATAATATAATATAATATAATATAATATAATATAATATAATATAATATAATATAATATAATATAATATAATATAATATAATATAATATAATATAATATAATATAATATAATATAATATAATATAATATAATATAATATAATATAATATAATATAATATAATATAATATAATATAATATAATATAATATAATATAATATAATATAATATAATATAATATAATATAATATAATATAATATAATATAATATAATATAATATAATATAATATAATATAATATAATATAATATAATATAATATAATATAATATAATATAATATAATATAATATAATATAATATAATATAATATAATATAATATAATATAATATAATATAATATAATATAATATAATATAATATAATATAATATAATATAATATAATATAATATAATATAATATAATATAATATAATATAATATAATATAATATAATATAATATAATATAATATAATATAATATAATATAATATAATATAATATAATATAATATAATATAATATAATATAATATAATATAATATAATATAATATAATATAATATAATATAATATAATATAATATAATATAATATAATATAATATAATATAATATAATATAATATAATATAATATAATATAATATAATATAATATAATATAATATAATATAATATAATATAATATAATATAATATAATATAATATAATATAATATAATATAATATAATATAATATAATATAATATAATATAATATAATATAATATAATATAATATAATATAATATAATATAATATAATATAATATAATATAATATAATATAATATAATATAATATAATATAATATAATATAATATAATATAATATAATATAATATAATATAATATAATATAATATAATATAATATAATATAATATAATATAATATAATATAATATAATATAATATAATATAATATAATATAATATAATATATAATATAATATAATATAATATAATATAATATAATATAATATAATATAATATAATATAATATAATATAATATAATATAATATAATATAATATAATATAATATAATATAATATAATATAATATAATATAATATAATATAATATAATATAATATAATATAATATAATATAATATAATATAATATAATATAATATAATATAATATAATATAATATAATATAATATAATATAATATAATATAATATAATATAATATAATATAATATAATATAATATAATATAATATAATATAATATAATATAATATAATATAATATAATATAATATAATATAATATAATATAATATAATATAATATAATATAATATAATATAATATAATATAATATAATATAATATAATATATATATAATATAATATAATATAATATATATAATATATATATTATA
>CAVMKG010000357.1:7500-10000 GCA_963682025.1 Cordilura impudica
TAATTTTTAATTTTTAATTTTTAATTTTTAATTTTTAATTTTTAATTTGTAATTTTTAGTTTTTAATTTTTAATTTTTAATTTTTAATTTTTAATTTTTAATTTTTAATTTTTAATTTTTAATTATTAATTTTTAATTTTTAATTTTTAATTTTTAATTTTTAAATTTAATTCTTAATTATTAATTTTTAATTTTTAATTTTTAATTTTTAATTTTTATTTTTAAAATTTTAATTTTTAATTTTAAATTTTTAATTTTTAATTTTTAATTTTTAATTTTTAATTTTTAATTTTTAATTTTTATTTTTAATTTTTAATTTTTAATTTTTAATTTTTAATTTATAATTTATAATTTTTAATTTTTAATTTTTAATTTTTAACTTTTAATTTTTATTATTTAATTTTTAATTTTTAATTTTAAATTTTTAATTTTTAATTTTTAATTTTTAATTTTTAATTTTTAATTTTTAACTTTTAATTTTTAATTTTAAATTTTAAATTTTTAATTTTTAATTTTTAATTTTTAATTTTTAATTTTTAATTTATAATTTTTAATATTTAATTTTTAATTTTTAATCTTTAATCTTTAATTTTTAATTTTTAATTTTTAATTTTTAATTTTTAATTTTTAATTTTTAATTTTTAATTTTTAATTTTTAATTTTTAATTTTTAATTTTTAATTTTTAATTTTTAATTTTTAATTTTTAATTTTTAATTTTTAATTTTTAATTTTTAATTTTTAATTTATAATTTTTAATATTTAATTTTTAATTTTTAATCTTTAATTTTTAATTTTTAATTTTTAATTTTTTAATATTTTAATTTTTAATTTTTAATTTTTTATTTTTTATTTTTTAATTTTTAATTTTTAATTTTTAATTTTTAATTTTTAATTTTTAATTTTTAATTTTTAATTTTTAATTTTTAATTTTTAATTTTCAATTTTTAATTTTAAATTTTTAATTTTTAATTTTTAACTTTTAATTTTTATTATTTAATTTTTAATTTTAAATTTTTAATTTTTAATTTTTAATTTTTAACTTTTAATTTTTAATTTTTAATTTTTAATTTTTAACTTTTAATTTTTAATTTAAAATTTTTAATTTTTAATTTTTAATTTTTAATTTTTAATTTATAATTTTTAATATTTAATTTTTAATTTTTAATCTTTAATCTTTAATTTTTAATTTTTAATTTTTAATTTTTAATTTTTAATTTTTAATTTTTAATTTTTAATTTTTAATTTGTAATTTTTAGTTTTTAATTTTTAATTTTTAATTTTTAATTTTTAATTTTTAATTTTTAATTTTTAATTTTTAATTTTTAATTTTTAATTTTTAATTTTTAATTTTTAATTTTTAATTTTTAATTTTTAATTTTTAATTTTTAATTTTTAATTTTTAATTTTCAATTTTTAATTTTTAATCTTAATTTTTTATTTTTAATTTTTAATTTTTAATTAATAATTTTTAATTTTTTTTTGTAATTTTTAATTTTTAATTTTTAATTTTTAATTTTTAATTAAAATTTTTATTTTTAATTTTTAATTTTTAATTTTTAATTTTTAATTTTTAATTTTTAATTTTTAATTTTTAATTTTTAATTTTTAATTTTTAATTTTTATTTTTCATTTTTCATTTTTAATTTTTAATTTTTAATTTTTAATTTTTAATTTTTAATTTTTAATTTTTAATTTTTAAATTTAATTTTTAATTTTTTAATTTTTAATTTTTAATTTTTAGTTTTTAATTTTTAATTTTTAATTTTTAATTTTTGATTTATAATTTTTAATTTTTAATTTTTAATTTTTAATTTTTAATTTTTAATTTTTAATTTTTAATTTTTAATTTTTAATTTATAATTTATAATTTTTAATTTATAATTTATAATTTTTAATTTTTAATTTTTAAATTTTTAATTTTTAGTTTTTAATTTTTAATTCTTAATTTTTAATTTTTTATTTTTAATTTCTAATTTTTAGTTTTTAATTTTTAATTTTAAATTTTAAATTTTAAATTTTAAATTTTAAATTTTAAATTTTAAATTTTAAATTTTAAATTTAATTTTTAGTTTTTAATTTTTAATTTTAAATTTTTAATTTTTGATTTTTGATTTTTAATTTTTAATTTTTAATTTTTAATTTTTAATTTTTAATTTTTAATTTTTAGTTGTTAATTTTTAATTTATAATTTTTAATTTTTAATTTTTAATTTTTAATTTTTAATTTTTAATTTTTAATTTTTAATTTTTAATTTTTAATTTTTAATTTTTAATTTTTAATTTTTAATTTTTAATTTTTAATTTTTAAATATTAATATTTAATTTTTAATTTTTAATTTTTAATTTTTAATTTTTAATTTTTAATTTTTAATTTTTAATTTTTAATTTTTAATTTTTAATTTTTATTTTTTAATTTTTAATTTTTAATTTTTAATTTTTAATTTTTAATTTTTAATTTTCAATTTTTAATTTTTAAGTTTTAATTTTTAATTTTAAATTT
>CAVMKG010000357.1:17500-20000 GCA_963682025.1 Cordilura impudica
TAATTTTTAATTTTTAATTTTTAATTTCTAATTTTTAATTTTTAAATTTTAAATTTTAATTTTTAATTTTTTATTTTTAATTTTTAATTGTAAATTTTTAATTTTAAATTTTTAATTTTTAATTTTTATTTTTTAATTTTTATTTTTTAATTTTTAATTTTTAATTTTTAATTTTTAATTTTTAATTTTTAATTTTTAATTTTTAATTTTTAATTTTTAATTTTTAATTTTTAATTTTTAATTTTTAATTTTTAATTTTTAATTTTTAATTTTTAATTTTTAATTTTTAATTTTTAATTTTTAATTTTTAATTTTTAGTTTTTAATTTTTAATTTTTAATTTTGAATTTTTAATTTTTAATTTTTAATTTTTAGTTTTTAATTTTTAATTTTAAATTTTTAATTTTTAATTTTTAATTTTTGATTTTTAATTTTTAATTTTTAGTTTTTAATTTTTAATTATTAATTTTTAATTTTTAATTTTTAATTTTTAATTTTTAATTTTTAATTTTTAATTTTTAATTTTTAATTTTTAATTTTTAATTTTTAATTTTTAATTTTTAATTTTTAATTTTTAATTTTTAATTTTTAATTTATAATTTTAAATTTTTAATTTTTAATTTTTAATTTTTAATTTTTAATTTTTAATCTTTAATTATAAATTTTTAATTTTTAATTTTTAATTAATAATTTTTAATTTTTGAATTTTAAATTATAAATTTTAAATTTAAAACTTTTATTTCTAATTTTTAATTTTTAATTTTTAATTTCTAATTTTTAATTTTTAAATTTTAATTTTTAATTTTTAATTGTAAATTTTTAATTTTAAATTTTTAATTTTTAATTTTTATTTTTTAATTTTTATTTTTTAATTTTTAATTTTTAATTTTTAATTTTTAATTTTTAATTTTTAATTTTTAATTTTTAATTTTTAATTTTTAATTTTTAATTTTTAATTTTTAATTTTTAGTTTTTAATTTTTAATTTTTAATTTTGAATTTTTAATTTTTAATTTTTAGTTTTTAATTTTTAATTTTTAATTTTAAATTTTTAATTTTTAATTTTTGATTTTTAATTTTTAATTTTTAATTTTTAGTTCTTAATTTTTAATTTATAATTTTTAATTTTTAATTTTTAATTTTTAATTTTTAATTTTTAATTTTTAATTTTTAATTATTAATTTTTAATTTTTAATTTTTAATTTTTAATTTTTAATTTTTAATTTTTAATTTTTAATTTTTAATTTCTAATTTTTAATTTTTAATTTTTAATTTTTAATTTTTAATTTTTAATTTTTATTTTTTAATTTTTAATTTTTAATTTTTAATTTTTAATTTTTAATTTTTAATTTTTAATTTTTATTTTAAATTTTTAAGTTTTAATTTTTAATTTTTAATTTTTAATTTTAAATTTTAAATTTTAAATTTTAAATTTAAAATTTTAAATTTTAAATTTTAAATTTTAAATTTAAAATTTTAAATTTTAAATTTTAAATTTTAATATTTTAAATTTTAAATTTTAAATTTTAAATTTTAAATTTTTAAATTTAATTTTTAATTTTTAATTTTTAATTTTTAATTTTTAATTTTAATTTTTAATTTTTAATTTTAATTTTTAATTTTTAATTTTTAATTTTTAATTTTTAATTTTTAATTATTAATTTTTATTTTTAAATTTTTTATTTTTAATTTTTAATTTTTAATTTTTAATTTTTAATTTTTAATTTTTAATTTTTAATTTTTAATTTTTTAATTTTTAATTTTTAGTTTTTAATTCTTATTTTTTAATTTTTAATTTTAATTTTTAATTTTTAATTTTTTATTTTTAATTTTTAATTTCTAATTTTTAGTTTTTAATTTTTAATTTTAAATTTTTAATTTTTAATTTTTTATTTTTAATTTTTAATTTTTTATTTTTAATTTTTAATTTTTAATTTTTAATTTTTAATTTTTAATTTTTAATTTTTTAATTTTTAATTTCTAATTTTTCATTTTTATTTTTTAATTTCTAATTTTTAATTTTAATTTTTAATTTTTAATTTTTAATTTTTAATTTTTAATTTTTAATTTTTAATTTTTAATTTTTAATTTTTAATTTTTGATTTTTAATTTTAAATTTAAAATTTAAAATATTATATTTTAAATTTTAAATTTTAAATTTTAAATTTTAAATTTTAAATTTTAAATTTTAAATTTAAAACTTTTATTTTTTATTTTCTAATTTAAAATTTTTAATTTTTCGTTTTTAATTTTTAATTTTTAATTTTTAAATTTAATTTTTAATTTTTGATTTTTAATTTTTAATTTTTAATTTTTAATTTTTAATTTTTAATTTTTAATTTCTAATTTTTAGTTTGTAATTTTTAATTTTTAATTTTAAATTTTAAATTTTAAATATTAAATTTTAAATTTTAAATTTTAAATTTTAAATTTTAAATTTTAAATTTAAATTTTAAATTTTAAATTTTAAATTTTAAATTTTAAATTTTAAATTTTTGATTT
>CAVMKG010000357.1:22500-27051 GCA_963682025.1 Cordilura impudica
AATTTTAAATTTTAAATTTTAAATTTTTAAATTTAATTTTTAATTTTTAATTTTTAATTTTTAAATTTTAATTTTTAATTTTTAATTTTTAATTTTTAATTTTTAATTTTTAATTTTTAATTTTTAATTTTTAATTTTTAATTTTTAATTTTTAATTTTTAATTTTTAATTTTTAATTTTTAATTTTTATTTTTAAATTTTTAATTTTTAATTTTTTAATTTTTAATTTTTAGTTTTTAATTTTTAATTTTTAATTCTTAATTTTTAATTTTTAATTTTTAATTTTTAATTTTTTATTTTTAATTTTTAATTTCTAATTTCTAATTTTTAGTTTTTAATTTTTAATTTTAAATTTTAAATTTTAAATTTTAAATTTTAAATTTTAAATTTTAAATTTTAAATTTTAAATTTTAAATTTTAAATTTTAAATTTTAAATTTTAAATTTTAAATTTTAAATTTTAAATTTTTAATTTTTAATTTTTTATTTTTAATTTTTAATTTTTAATTTTTAATTTTTAATTTTTGATTTTTAATTTTTAATTTTTAATTTTTAATTTTTAATTTTTAATTTTTAATTTTTAATTTTTAATTTTTAATTTTTAATTTTTAATTTTTAATTTTTAATTTTTCATTTTTATTTTTTAATTTTTAATTTTTAATTTTTAATTTTTGATTTTTAATTTTAAATTTAAAATTTAAAATTTTATATTTTAAATTTTAAATTTTAAATTTTAAATTTTAAATTTTAAATTTTAAATTTTAAATTTTAAATTTAAAACTTTTATTTTTTATTTTCTAATTTAAAATTTTTAATTTTTAGTTTTTAATTTTTAATTTTTAATTTTTAATTTTTAATTTTTAATTTTTAATTTTTAAATTTAATTTTTAATTTTTGATTTTTAATTTTTAATTTTTAATTTTTAATTTTTAATTTTTAATTCTTAATTTTTAATTTTTAATTTTTAATTTTTAATTTTTAATTTTTAATTTTTAAGTTTTAATTTTTAATTTTTAATTTTTAATTTTTAATTTTTAAATTTTAATTTTTAATTTTTAATTTTTAATTTATAATTTATAATTTTTAATTTATAATTTTTAATTTTTAATTTTTAATTTTTAATTTTAAATTTCTAATTTTTAGTTTGTAATTTTTAATTTTTAATTTTAAATTTTAAATTTTAAATTTTAAATATTAAATTTTAAATTTTAAATTTTAAATTTTAAATTTTAAATTTTAAATTTAAATTTTAAATTTTAAATTTTAAATTTTAAATTTTAAATTTTAAATTTTTGATTTTTAATTTTTAATTTTTAATTTTTAATTTTTAATTTTTAATTTTTAATTTTTAATTTCTAATTTTTAATTTTTAATTTTTAATTTTTAATTTTTAATTTTTAATTTTTAATTTTTAATTTTTAATTTTTAATTTTTAATTTTTAATTTTTAATTTTTAATTTTTAATTTTTAATTTTTAATTTTTAATTTTTGATTTTTAATTTATAATTTTTTATTTTTAATTATTAATTATTAATTTTTAATTTTTTATTTTTTATTTTTTAATTTTTAATTTTTTATTTCTAATTTTTAATTTTTAATTTTTAATTTTTAATTTTTAATTTTTAATTTTTAATTTTTAATTTTTAATTTTTAATTTTTAATTTTTAATTTTTTATTTTTAATTTTTAATTTTTAATTTTAAATTTTTAATTTTTAATTTTTAATTTTTAATTTTAAATTTTTAATTTTTAATTTTTAATTGTTAATTTTTAATTTTTAATTTTTAATTTTTAAATTTTAGTTTTTAATTTTTATTTTAATTTTTTAGTTTTTAATTTTAAGTTTTTAATTTATAATTTTTAATTTTAAATTTTAAATTTTAAATTTTAAATTTTTAATTTTTAATTTTTAATTTTTAATTTTTAATTTTTAATTTTTAATTTTTAATTTTTAATTTTTAATTTTTAATTTTTAATTTTTAATTTTTAATTTTTAATTTTTAATTTTTAATTTTTAATTTTTAATTTTAATAATTTTTAATCTTTAATTTTTAATTTTTAATTTTTGATTTTTAATTTTTAATTTATAATTTTTAATTTTTAATTTTTGAATTTTAAATTATAAATTTTAAATTTAAACTTTTATTTCTAATTTTTAATTTTTAATTTCTATTTTTAATTTTTAAATTTTAAATTTTAATTTTTTATTTTTAATTTTTAATTTTTAATTGTTAATTTTTAATTTTAAATTTTTAATTTTTAATTTTTAATTTTTAATTTTTAATTTTTATTTTTTAATTTTTAATTTTTAATTTTTTATTTTTTATTTTTTAATTTTTAATTTTTAATTTTTTATTTCTAATTTTTAATTTTTAATTTTTAATTTTTAATTTTTAATTTTTAATTTTTAATTTTTAATTTTTAATTTTTAATTTTTAATTTTTAATTTTTAATTTTTAATTTTTAATTTTTAATTTTTAATTTTTAATTTTTAATTTTTTATTTTTAATTTTTAATTTTTAATTTTTAATTTTAAATTTTTAATTTTTAATTTTTAATTTTTAATTTTTAATTTTTAATTTTAAATTTTTAATTTTTAATTTTTAATTGTTAATTTTTAATTTTTAATTTTTAATTTTTAATTTTTAAATTTTAGTTTTTAATTTTTATTTTAATTTTTTAGTTTTTAATTTTAAGTTTTTAATTTATAATTTTTAATTTTAAATTTTAAATTTTAAATTTTTAATTTTTAATTTTTAATTTTTAATTCTTAATTTTTAATTTTTAATTTTTAATTTTTAATTTTTAATTTTTAATTTTTAAGTTTTAATTTTTAATTTTTAATTTTTAATTTTTAATTTTTAAATTTTAATTTTTAATTTTTAATTTTTAATTTATAATTTATAATTTTTAATTTATAATTTTTAATTTTTAATTTTTAATTTTAAATTTCTAATTTTTAGTTTGTAATTTTTAATTTTTAATTTTAAATTTTAAATTTTAAATATTAAATTTTAAATTTTAAATTTTAAATTTTAAATTTTAAATTTTAAATTTTAAATTTTAAATTTTAAATTTAAATTTTAAATTTTAAATTTTAAATTTTAAATTTTAAATTTTAAATTTTAAATTTTTGATTTTTAATTTTTAATTTTTAATTTTTAATTTTTAATTTCTAATTTTTAATTTTTAATTTTTAATTTTTAATTTTTAATTTTTAATTTTTAATTTTTAATTTTTAATTTTTAATTTTTAATTTTTGATTTTTAATTTATAATTTTTAATTTTTAATTATTAATTATTAATTTTTAATTTTTTATTTTTTATTTTTTAATTTTTAATTTTTAATTTTTTATTTTTCTAATTTTTAATTTTTAATTTTTAATTTTTAATTTTTAATTTTTAATTTTTAATTTTAATTTTTAATTTTTAATTTTTAATTTTCAATTTTTAATTTTTAATTTTTAATTTTTTATTTTAATTTTAATTTTTAATTTTTAATTTTTAATTTTAAATTTTTAATTTTTAATTTTTAATTTTTAATTTTTAATTTTTAATTTTTAATTTTTAATTTTTAATTTTTAATTTTTAATTTTAATTTTTAATTATTAATTTTTAATTTTTAATTTTTAAGTTTTAATTTTTAATTTTCAATTTTTAATTTTTAATTTTTAATTTTTAATTTTTAATTTTTATTTTTAATTTTTAATTTTTAAATTTAATTTTTAATTCTTAATTTTTAATTTTTAATTTTTAATTTTTAATTTTATTTTTTAAGTTTTAGTTTTTAATATTTTATTTTTTATTTTTTATTTTTAATTTTTAATTTTTAATTTTTAATTAATAATTTTTAATTTTTAATTTTTAGTTTTTAATTTTTAATTTTTAATTTTTAATTTTTAATTTTTAATTTTTAATTTTTAATTTTTAATTTTTAATTTTTTAATTTTTAATTTTTAATTTAAGTTTTTAATTTTTAATTTTTAATTATAAATTTTTAATTTTTAATTTTTAATTATTAATTTTTAATTTTTAATTTTTAATTTTTAAATTTTAATTTTTAATTTTTAATTTTTAATTTTTAATTTTTAATTTTTAATTTTTAATTTTTAATTTTTAATTTTTAATTTTTAATTTTTAATTTTTAATTTTTAATTTTTAATTTTTAATTTTTAATTTTTAATTTTAATTTTTAATTTTTAATTTTTAATTTTTAATTTTCAATTTTTAATTTTTAATTTTTAATTTTTAATTTTTAATTTTTAATTTTTAATTTTTAATTTTTAATTTTTAATTTTTAATTTTTCATTTTTAATTTTTAATTTTTAATTTTTAATTTTTAATTTTTAATTTTTAATTTTTAATTTTTAATTTTTGATTTTTAATTTTTAATTTTTGATTTTTAATTTTTAATTTTTAATTTTTAATTTGTAATTTGTAATTTGTAATTTTTAAATTTTTAATTTTTAATTTTTAATTTTGTTAATTTTGTTAGTTGTAATTTTTTAATTTTTAATTTTTAATTTTTAATTTTTAATTTTTAATTTTTAATT
>CAVMKG010000358.1:0-2500 GCA_963682025.1 Cordilura impudica
ATTTTAAATTTTTATTTTTCAATTTTTAATTTTAAATTTTAAATTTTTAATTTTTAATTTTTTAATTTTTAATTTTTAATTTTTAATTTTTAATTTTTAATTTTTAATTTTTAATTTTTAATTTTTAATTTTTAATTTTTAATTTTTAATTTTTAATTTTAATTTTTAATTTTTAATTTTTAATTTTTAATTTTTAATTTTTAATTTTTAATTTTTAATTTTTAATTTTTAATTTTTAATTTTTAATTTTTAATTTTTAATTTTTAATTTTAATTTTAAATTTTAATTTTTAATTTTTAATTTTTAATATTTAATTTTTAATTTTTATTTTTAATTTTTAATTTTTAATTTTTAACTTTTAATTATTAATTTTCAATTTTCAATTTTTAATTTTTAATTTTAAATTTTTAATTATTAATTTTTAATTTTTAGTTAGTAATTTTTAATTTTTAGTTTTTAATTTTTAATTTCTAATTGTTAAGTGTTAATTGTTAATTTTTAATTTTTAATTTTTAATTTTTAATGTTTAATTTTTAATTTTTAATTTTTAATTTTTAATTTTTAATTTTTAATTTTTAATTTTAATTTTTAATTTTTAATTTTTAATTTTTAATTTTTAATTTTTATTTTTTAATTTTTAATTTTTAATTTTTATTTTTAATTTTTAATTTTTAATTTTTAATTTTTAACTTTTAATTTTTAATTTTTATTTTTAATTTTAATTTAAAATTTTCAATTTTAAATTTTAAATTTAAAATTTAAAATTTTTAATTTTTAATTTTTAATTTTTAATTTTTAATTTTTAAATTTTAATTTTAATTTTAATTTTTATTTTTAATTTTAATTTTTAATTTTTAATTTTTAATTTTTAATTTTTAATTTTTAATTTTTAATTTTTAATTTTTAATTTTTAATTTTTAATTTTTAATTTTTAATTTTTAATTTTTAATTTTTAATTTTTAATTTTTAATTTTTAATTTTTAATTTTTAATTTTTAATTTATAATTTTTTATTTTTAATTTTTAATTTTTAATTTTTAGTTTTTAATTTTTAATTTTTAATTTTTAATTTTTAATTTTTAATTTTTAATTTTTAATTTTTAATTTTTAATTTTTAATGTTTAATTTTTAATTTGTAATTTTTTGTTTTTAATTTTTAGTTTTTAATATTTAGTTTTTAATTTTTAATTTTTATTTTTTAATTTTAATTTTTAATTTTTAATTTTTAATTTTTAATTTTTAATTTTTAATTTTTAATTTTTAATTTTTAATTTTTAATTTTTAATTTTTAATTTTTAATTTTTAATTTTTAATATTTAATATTTAATTTTTAATTTTTAATTTTTAATTTATAATTTTTAATTTTTAATTTTTAATTTTTAATTTTTTATTTTTTATTCTTAATTTTTAAGTTTTAATTTTTAATTTTTAAGTTTTAATTTTTAATTTTTAATTTTTAATTTTTATTTTTAATTTTTATGTTATAATTTAAACTTTTAATTTTTAATTTTTTATTTTTAATTTATAATTTGTAGTTTTTAATTTTTAATTCTTAATTTTTAATTTTTAATTTTTAATTTGTAATTTTTAATTTTTAATTTTAATTTTTAATTTTTAATTTTTAATTTTTAATTTTTAATTTTTAATTTTTAATTTTTAAAATTTTTAATTTTTAATTTTTAATTTTTAATTTTTAATTTTTAATTTTTAATTTTTAAATTTTTAATTTTTAATTTTTAATTTTTAATTTTTAATTTTTAATTTTCAATTTTTAATTTTTAATTTTTAATTTTTAATTTTTAATTTTTAATTTTTAATTTTTAATTTTTAATTTTTAATTTTTTAATTTTTAATTTTAATTTTTAATTTTTAATTTTTAATTTTTAATGTTTCATTTTTAATTTTTAATTTGTAATTTTTAATTTTAATTTTTAATTTTTAGTTTTTAATTTTTAATTTTTAGTTTTTAATTATTAATTTTCATGTTTTAATTTTTAATTTATAATTTTTAATTTTTAATTTTTAATTTTTAATTTTTTAATTTTTAATTTTTAATTTTTAATTTTTAATTTTTAATTTTTAATTTTTAATTTTTAATTTTTAATTTTTAATTTTTAATTTTTAATTTTTAATTTTTAATTTTTAATTTTTAATTTTTAATTTTTAATTTTTAATTTTTAATTTTTAATTTTTAATTTTTAATTTTTAATTTTTAATTTTTAATTTTTAATTTTTAATTTTTAATTTTTAATTTTTAATTTTTAATTTTTAATTTTTAATTTTTAATTTTTAATTTTTAATTTTTAATTTTTAATTCTTAATTTTTAATTTTTAATTTTTAATTTTTAATTTTTAATTTTTAATATTTAATTTTTAATTTTTAATTTTTAATTTTTAATTTTTAATTTTCAATTTTTAATTTTTAATTTTTAATTTTTGATTTTTGATTTTTAATTTTTAATTTTTAATTTTTAATTTTTAATTTTTAATTTTAAATTTTT
>CAVMKG010000358.1:17500-27500 GCA_963682025.1 Cordilura impudica
TAATTTTTACTTTTTACTTTTTAATTTTTAATTTTTAATTTTGAATTTTTAATTTTTAATTTTTAATTTTTAATTTTTAATTTTTAATTTTCAATTTTTAATTTTTAATTTTTAATTTTTAATTTTTAATTTTTAATTTTTAATTTTTAATTTTTAATTTTTAATTTATGATTTTTAATTTTTAATTTTTAATTTTTTATGTTTAATTTTTAATTTTTAATTTTTTATTTTTAATTTTAAATTTTTAATTTTTAATTTTTAATTTTTAATTTTTAATTTTTAATTTTTAATTTTTAATTTTTAATTTTTAATTTTTAATTTTTATTTTTAATTTTGAATTTTAAATTTTTATTTTTCAATTTTTAATTTTAAATTTTTAGTTTTAAATTTTAAATTTTTAATATTTAATTTTTTAATTTTTAATTTTTAATACTTAATTTTTAATTTTTCATTTTTAATTTTTAATTTTTAATTTTTAATTTTTAATTTTTAATTTTTAATTTTTAATTTTTAATTTTTAATTTTTAATTTTTAATTTTTAATTTTTAATTTTTAATTTTTAATTTTTAATTTTTAATTTTTAATTTTTAATTTTTAATTTTTAATTTTTAATTTTTAATTTTTAATTTTTAATTTTTAATTTTTAATTTTTAATTTTTAATTTTTAATTTTTTAATTTTTAATTTTTAATTTTTAATTTTTAATTTTTAATTTTTAATTTTTAATTTTTAATTTTTAATTTTTAATTTTTAATTTTTAATTTTTAATTTTTAATTTTTAATTTTTAATTTTTAATTTTTAATTTTTAATTTTTAATTTTTAATTTTTAATTTTTAATTTTTAATTTTTATTTTTTAATTTTTAAATTTTAATTTTTAATTTTTAATTTTTAATTTTTAATTTTTAATTTTTAATTTTAATTTTAAATTTTAAATTTTTAATTTTTAATATTTAATTTTTAATTTTTATTTTTAATTTTTAATTTTTAATTTTTAATTTTTAATTTTTAATTTTTAATTTTTAATTTTTAATTTTTAATTTTTAACTTTTAATAATTAATTTTTAATTTTTAATTTTTAATTTTTAATTTTTAATTTTTAATTTTTAATTTTTAATTTTTAATTTTTAACTTTTAATTTTCAATTTTCAATTTTCAATTTTTAATTTTTAGTTTTTAATTTTTAATTTTTATTTTTTAATTTTTAATTTTTAATTTTTAATTTTAAATTTTTAATTATTAATTTTTAATTTTTAGTTAGTAATTTTTAATTTTTAGTTTTTAATTTTTAATTTCTAATTGTTAATTGTTAATTTTTAATTTTTAATTTTTAATTTTTAATTTTCAATTTTTAATTTTTAATTTTTAATTTTTAATTTTTAATTTTTAATTTTTAATTTTTAATTTTTAATTTTTAATTTTTAATTTTTAATTTTTAATTTTTAATTTTTAATTTTTAATTTTTAATTTTTAATTTTTAATTTTTAATTTTTAATTTTTAATTTTAAATTTTAAATTTTTAATTTTTAATTTTTAATTTTTAATTTTTAATTTTTAATTTTTAATTTTTAATTTTTAATTTTTAATTTTTAATTTTTAATTTTTAATTTTAATTTTTAATTTTTAATTTTTAATTTTAAATTTTTAATTCTTAATTTTTAATTTTTAGTTTTTAGTTTTTAGTTTTTAATTTTTAATTTTTAATTTTTAATTTTTAATTTTAAATTTTAAATTTTTAATTTTTAATTTTAAATTTTAAATTTTTAATTTTTAATTTTTAATTTTTAATTTTTAATTTTTAATTTTTAACTTTTAATTTTTAATTTTTAATTTTTAATTTTTAATTTTTAATTTTTAATTTTTAATTTTTAATTTTTAATATTTAATTTTTAATTTTTAATTTTTAATTTTTAATTTTTAATTTTTAATTTTTAATTTTTAATTTTTAATTTTTAATTTTTAATTTTTAATTTTTAATTTTTAATTTTTAATTTTTAATTTTTAATTTTTAATTTTTAATTTTTAATTTTTAATTTTTAATTTTTAATTTTTAATTTTTAATTTTTAATTTTTAATTTTTAATTTTTAATTTTTAATTTTTAATTTTTAACTTTTAATTTTTAATTTTTAATTTTTAATTTTTAAATTTTAATTTTTAATTTTTAATTTTTAATTTTTAATTTTTAATTTTTAATTTTTAATTTTTAATTTTTAATTTTTGATTTTTAATTTTTAATTTTTAATTTTTAGTTTTTAGTTTTTAATTTTTAATTTTTAATTTTTAATTTTTAATTTTTAATTTTTAATTTTTAATTTTTAATTTTTAATTTTTAATTTTTAATTTTTAATTTTAAATTTTTAATTTTTAATTTTTTAATTTTTAATTTTTAATTTTTAATTTTTAATTTTTAATTTTTAATTTTTAATTTTTAATTTTTAATTTTTAATTTATGATTTTTAATTTTTAATTTTTAATTTTTAATTTTTTATTTTTAATTTTTAATTTTTAATTTTTAATTTTTAATTTTTAATTTTTTATTTTTAATTTTTAATTTTTAATTTTTAATTTTTAATTTTTAATTTTTAATTTTTAATTTTTAATTTTTAATTTTTAATTTTTAATTTTTAATTTTTAATTTTTAATTTTTAATTTTTAATTTTTAATTTTTAATTTTTATTTTTAATTTTGAATTTTAATTTTTTATTTTTCAATTTTTAATTTTAAATTTTTAATTTTAAATTTTTAATTTTAAATTTTTAATTTTTAATTTTTAATTTTTAATTTTTAATTTTTAATACTTAATTTTTAATTTTTCCTTTTTAATTTTTAATTTTTAATTTTTAATTTTTAATTTTTAATTTTTAATTTTTAATTTTTAATTTTAATTTTTAATTTTTAATTTTTAATTTTTAATTTTTAATTTTTAATTTTTAATTTTTAATTTTTAATTTTTAATTTTTAATTTTTAATTTTTAATTTTTAATTTTTAATTTTTAATTTTTAATTTTTAATTTTTAATTTTTAATTTTTAATTTTTAATTTTTAATTTTTAATTTTTAATTTTTAATTTTTAATTTTTAATTTTTAATTTTTATTTTTTAATTTTTAATTTTTAATTTTTAATTTTTAATTTTAATTATAAATTTTAAATTTTTAATTTTTAATATTTAATTTTTAATTTTTATTTTTAATTTTTAATTTTTAATTTTTAATTTTTAATTTTTAATTTTTAATTTTTATTTTTTAATTTTTAATTTTTAATTTTTAATTTTTAATTTTTAATTTTTAATTTTTAACTTTTAATAATTAATTTTTAATTTTTAATTTTTAATTTTTAATTTTTAATTTTTAATTTTTAATTTTTAATTTTTAATTTTTAATTTTTAATTTTTAACTTTTAATTTTCAATTTTCAATTTTCAATTTTTAATTTTTAATTTTTATTTTTTAATTTTTAATTTTTAATTTTAAATTTTTAATTACTAATTTTTAATTTTTAGTTAGTAATTTTTAATTTTTAGTTTTTAATTTTTAATTTCTAATTGTTAATTGTTAATTTTTAATTTTTAATTTTTAATTTTTAATTTTTAATTTTTAATTTTTAATTTTTAATTTTTAATTTTTAATTTTTAATTTTTAATTTTTAATTTTTAATTTTTAATTTTTAATTTTTAATTTTTAATTTTTAATTTTTAATTTTTAATTTTTATTTTTAATTTTAAATTTTAAATTTTCAATTTACATTTTAAATTTAAAATTTATAATTTAAAATTTAAAATTTTTAATTTTTAATTTTTAATTTTTAAATTTTAATTTTAATTTTAATTTTTATTTTTAATTTTTAATTTTTAATTTTTAATTTTTATTTTTAATTTTTAATTTTTAATTTTTAATTTTTAATTTTTAATTTTTAATTTTTAATTTTTATTTTTTAATTTTTAATTTTTAATTTTTAATTTTTTATTTTTAATTTTTAATTTTTAATTTTTAATTTTTGATTTTCAATTTTTAGTTTTTAATTTTTAATTTTTAATTTTTAATTTTTAATTTTTAATTTTTAATTTTTAATTTTTAATTTTTAATGATTAATGTTTAATTTTTAATGTTTAATTTGTAATTTTTAATTTTTAATTTTTAATTTTTAATTTTTAATTTTTAATTTTTAATTTTTAATTTTTAATTTTTAATTTTTAATTTTTAATTTTTAATTTTTAATTTTTAATTTTTAATTTTTAATTTTTAATTTTTAATTTTTAATTTTTAATTTTTAATTTTTAATTTTTAATTTTTAATTTTTAATTTTTAATTTTTAATTTTTAATTTTTAATTTTAATTTTTAATTTTTAGTTTTTAATTTTTAATTTTTAGTTTTTAATTTTTAATTTTTATTTTTTAATTTTTAATTTTTAATTTTTAATTTTTAATATTTAATTTTTAATTTTTAATTTTTAATTTTTAATTTTTATTTTTTAATTTATAATTTTTAATTTTTAATTTTTAATTTTTAATTCTTAATTTTTAAGTTTTAATTTTTAATTTTTAAGTTTTAATTTTTAATTTTTAATTTTTAATTTTTAATTTTTAATTTTTAATTTTTAATTTTTAATTTTTAATTTTTAATTTTTAATTTTTAATTTTTAATTTTTAATTTTTAATTTTTAATTTTTAATTTTTAATTTTTAATTTTTAATTTTTAATTTTTAATTTTTAATTTTTAATTTTTAATTTTTAATTTTTAATTTTTAATTTTTAATTTTTAATTTTTAATTTTTAATTTTTAGTTTTTATTTTTATGTTATAATTTTTAATTTTTAATTTTTTATTTTTAATTTTTAATTTTTAATTTTTTATTTTTAATTTTTAATTTTTAATTTTTAATTTTTAATTTTTAATTTTTAATTTTTAATTTTTAATTTTTAATTTTTAATTTTTAATTTTTATTTTTAATTTTGAATTTTAAATTTTTATTTTTCAATTTTTAATTTTAAATTTTTAATTTTAAATTTTAAATTTTTAATTTTTAATTTTTAATTTTTTAATTTTTAATTTTTAATACTTAATTTTTAATTTTTCATTTTTAATTTTTAATTTTTAATTTTTAATTTTTAATTTTTAATTTTTAATTTTTAATTTTTAAATTTTAATTTTTAATTTTTAATTTTTAATTTTTAATTTTTAATTTTTAATTTTTAATTTTTAATTTTTAATTTTTAATTTTTAATTTTTAATTTTTAATTTTTTAATTTTTATTTTTTAATTTTTAATTTTTAATTTTTAATTTTTAATTTTTAATTTTTAATTTTTAATTTTAATTTTAAATTTTAAATTTTTAATTTTTAATATTTAATTTTTAATTTTTATTTTTAATTTTTAATTTTTAATTTTTAATTTTTAATTTTTAATTTTTAATTTTTAATTTTTAACTTTTAATAATTAATTTTTAATTTTTAATTTTTAATTTTTAATTTTTAATTTTTAATTTTTAATTTTTAATTTTTAATTTTTAATTTTTAATTTTTAATTTTTAATTTTTAATTTTTAATTTTTAATTTTTAATTTTTAATTTTTAACTTTTAATTTTCAATTTTCAATTTTCAATTTTTAATTTTTAATTTTTAATTTTTAATTTTAAATTTTTAATTATTAATTTTTAATTTTTAGTTAGTAATTTTTAATTTTTAGTTTTTAATTTTTAATTTCTAATTGTTAATTGTTAATTTTTAATTTTTAATTTTTAATTTTTAATTTTTAATTTTTAATTTTTAATTTTTAAAATTTTAAATTTAAAATTTTTAATTTTTAATTTTTAAATTTTAATTTTAATTTTAATTTTTATTTTTAATTTTTAATTTTTAATTTTTAATTTTTAATTTTTAATTTTTAATTTTTAATTTTTAATTTTTAATTTTTAATTTTTAATTTTTAATTTTTATTTTTAATTTTTAATTTTTAATTTTTAATTTTTATTTTTTAATTTTTAATTTTTAATTTTTTATTTTTTATTTTTAATTTTTAATTTTTAATTTTTAATTTTTAATTTTTAATTTTTAATTTTTAATTATTAATTTTTGATTTTCAATTTTTAGTTTTTAATTTTTAATTTTTAATTTTTAATTTTTAATTTTTAATTTTTAATTTTTAATTTTTAATTTTTAATTTTTAATTTTTAATTTTTAATTTTTAATTTTTAATTTTTAATTTTTAATTTTTAATTTTTAATTTTTAATTTTTAATTTTTAATTTTTAATTTTTAATTTATGATTTTTAATTTTTAATTTTTAATTTTTTATGTTTAATTTTTAATTTTTAATTTTTAATTTTTTATTTTTAATTTTTAATTTTTAATTTTTAATTTTTAATTTTTAATTTTTAATTTTTAATTTTTAATTTTTAATTTTTAATTTTTATTTTTAATTTTGAATTTTAAATTTTTATTTTTCAATTTTTAATTTTAAATTTTTAATTTTAAATTTTAAATTTTTAATTTTTAATTTTTTAATTTTTAATTTTTAATACTTAATTTTTAATTTTTCATTTTTAATTTTTAATTTTTAATTTTTAATTTTTAAATTTTAATTTTTAATTTTTAATTTTTAATTTTTAATTTTTAATTTTTAATTTTTAATTTTTAATTTTTAATTTTTAATTTTTAATTTTTAATTTTTAATTTTTAATTTTTAATTTTTAATTTTTAATTTTTAATTTTTAATTTTTAATTTTTAATTTTTAATTTTTAATTTTTAATTTTTAATTTTTAATTTTTAAATTTTTAATTTTTAATTTTTAATTTTTAATTTTTAATTTTTAATTTTTAATTTTTAATTTTTAATTTTTAATTTTTAATTTTTAATTTTTAATTTTTAATTTTTAATTTTTAATTTTTAATTTTTAATTTTTAATTTTTAATTTTTAATTTTTAATTTTTAATTTTTAATTTTTAATTTTTAATTTTTAATTTTTAATTTTTAATTTTTAATTTTTAATTTTTAATTTTTAATTTTTAATTTTTAATTTTTAATTTTTAATTTTTAATTTTTAATTTTTAACTTTTAATTTTTAATTTTTAATTTTTAATTTTTAAATTTTAATTTTTAATTTTTAATTTTTAATTTTTAATTTTTAATTTTTAATTTTTAATTTTTAATTTTTAATTTTTAATTTTTAATTTTTAATTTTTAATTTTTAATTTTTAGTTTTTAGTTTTTAATTTTTAATTTTTAATTTTTAATTTTTAATTTTTAATTTTTAATTTTTAATTTTTAATTTTTAATTTTTAATTTTTAATTTTTAATTTTTAATTTTTAATTTTTAATTTTTAATTTTTAATTTTTAATTTTTAATTTTTAATTTTTAATTTTTAATTTTTAATTTTTAATTTTTAATTTTTAATTTTTAATTTTTAATTTTTAATTTATGATTTTTAATTTTTAATTTTTAATTTTTAATTTTTAATTTTTAATTTTTAATTTTTAATTTTTAATTTTTAATTTTTAATTTTTAATTTTTAATTTTTAATTTTTAATTTTTAATTTTTAATTTTTAATTTTTAATTTTTAATTTTTAATTTTTAATTTTTAATTTTTAATTTTTAATTTTTAATTTTTAATTTTTAATTTTTAATTTTTAATTTTTAATTTTTAATTTTTAATTTTTAATTTTTATTTTTAATTTTTAATTTTAATTTTTTAATTTTCAATTTTTAATTTTAAATTTTTAATTTTAAATTTTTAATTTTAAATTTTTAATTTTTAATTTTTAATTTTTAATTTTTAATTTTTAATACTTAATTTTTAATTTTTCCTTTTTAATTTTTAATTTTTAATTTTTAATTTTTAATTTTTAATTTTTAATTTTTAATTTTTAATTTTTAATTTTTAATTTTTAATTTTTAATTTTTAATTTTTAATTTTTAATTTTAATTTTTAATTTTTAATTTTTAATTTTTAATTTTTAATTTTTAATTTTTAATTTTTTAATTTTTAATTTTTAATTTTTAATTTTTAATTTTTAATTTTTAATTTTTAATTTTTAATTTTTAATTTTTAATTTTTAATTTTTAATTTTTAATTTTTAATTTTTAATTTTTAATTTTAATTTTTAATTTTTATTTTTTAATTTTTAATTTTTAATTTTTAATTTTTAATTTTAATTATAAATTTTAAATTTTTAATTTTTAATATTTAATTTTTAATTTTTATTTTTAATTTTTAATTTTTAATTTTTAATTTTTAATTTTTATTTTTAATTTTTAATTTTTAATTTTTAATTTTTAATTTTTAATTTTTAATTTTTAATTTTTAACTTTTAATAATTAATTTTTAATTTTTAATTTTTAATTTTTAATTTTTAATTTTTAATTTTTAATTTTTAATTTTTAATTTTTAACTTTTAATTTTCAATTTTCAATTTTCAATTTTTAATTTTTAATTTTTATTTTTTAATTTTTAATTTTTAATTTTAAATTTTTAATTACTAATTTTTAATTTTTAGTTAGTAATTTTTAATTTTTAGTTTTTAATTTTTAATTTCTAATTGTTAATTGTTAATTTTTAATTTTTAATTTTTAATTTTTAATTTTTAATTTTTAATTTTTAATTTTTAATTTTTAATTTTTAATTTTTAATTTTTAATTTTTAATTTTTAATTTTTAATTTTTAATTTTTAATTTTTAATTTTTTAATTTTTAATTTTTAATTTTTATTTTTAATTTTAAATTTTAAATTTTCAATTTACATTTTAAATTTAAAATTTATAATTTAAAATTTAAAATTTTTAATTTTTAATTTTTAATTTTTAAATTTTAATTTTAATTTTAATTTTTATTTTTAATTTTTAATTTTTAATTTTTATTTTTAATTTTTAATTTTTAATTTTTAATTTTTATTTTTTAATTTTTAATTTTTAATTTTTAATTTTTTATTTTTAATTTTTAATTTTTAATTTTTAATTTTTGATTTTCCATTTTTAGTTTTTAATTTTTAATTTTTAATTTTTAATTTTTAATTTTTAATTTTTAATTTTTAATTTTTAATTTTTAAATTTTAATTTTAATTTTAATTTTTATTTTTAATTTTTAATTTTTAATTTTTATTTTTAATTTTTAATTTTTAATTTTTAATTTTTAATTTTTATTTTTTAATTTTTAATTTTTAATTTTTAATTTTTTATTTTTAATTTTTAATTTTTAATTTTTAATTTTTGATTTTCAATTTTTAGTTTTTAATTTTTAATTTTTAATTTTTAATTTTTAATTTTTAATTTTTAATTTTTAATTTTTAATTTTTAATTTTTAATTTTTAATTTTTAATGATTAATGTTTAATTTTTAATGTTTAATTTGTAATTTTTAATTTTTAATTTTTAATTTTTAATTTTTAATTTTTAATTTTTAATTTTTAATTTTTAATTTTTAATTTTTAATTTTTAATTTTTAATTTTTAATTTTTAATTTTTAATTTTTATTTTTAATTTTAAATTTTAAATTTTCAATTTACATTTTAAATTTAAAATTTATAATTTAAAATTTAAAATTTTTAATTTTTAATTTTTAATTTTTAAATTTTAATTTTAATTTTTATTTTTAATTTTTAATTTTTAATTTTTATTTTTAATTTTTAATTTTTAATTTTTAATTTTTATTTTTTAATTTTTAATTTTTAATTTTTAATTTTTTATTTTTAATTTTTAATTTTTAATTTTTAATTTTTGATTTTCAATTTTTAGTTTTTAATTTTTAATTTTTAATTTTTAATTTTTAATTTTTAATTTTTAATTTTTAATTTTTAATTTTTAATTTTTAATGATTAATGTTTAATTTTTAATGTTTAATTTGTAATTTTTTAATTTTTAATTTTTAATTTTTAATTTTTAATTTTTAATTTTTAATTTTTAATTTTTAATTTTTAATTTTTAATTTTTAATTTTTAATTTTTAATTTTTAATTTTTAATTTTTAATTTTTAATTTTTAATTTTTAATTTTTAATTTTTAATTTTTAATTTTTA
>CAVMKG010000359.1:0-2500 GCA_963682025.1 Cordilura impudica
ATAATAATAATAATAATAATAATAATATAATAATAATAATAATAATAAAATAATAATAATAATAATAATAATAATAATAATAATAATAATAATAATAATAATAATAATAATAATAATATAATAATAATAATAATAATAATAATAATAATAATAATAATAATAATAATAATAATAATAATAATAATAATAATAATAATAATAATAATAATAATAATAATAATAATAATAATAATAATAATAATAATAATAATAAATAATAATAATAATAATAAATAATAATAATAATAATAATAATAATAATAATAATAAATAATAATAATAATAATAATAATAATAATAATAATAATAATAATAATAATAATAATAATAATAATAATAATAATAATAATAATAATAATAATAATAATAATAATAATAATAATAATAATAATAATAATAATAATAAATAATAATAATAATAATAATAATAATAATAATAATAATAATAATAATAATAATAATAATAATAATAATAATAATAATAATAATAATAATAATAAAATAATAATAATAATAATAATAATAATAATAATAATAATAATAATAATAATAATATAATAATAATAATAATAATAATAATAATAATAATAAAATAATAATAATAATAATAATAATAATAATAATAATAATAATAATAATAATAATAATAATAATAATAATAATAATAATAATAATAATAATAATAATAATAATAATAATAATAATAATAATAATAATAATAATAATAATAATAATAATAATAATAATAATAATAATAATAATAATAATAATAATAATATAATAATAATAATAATAATAATAATAATAATAATAATAATAATAATAATAATAATAATAATAATAATAATAATAATAATATAATAATAATAATAATAATAATAATATAATAATAATAATAATAATAATAATAATAATAATAATAATAATAATAATAATAATAATAATAATAATAATAATAATAATAATAATAATAATAATAATAATAATAATAATAATAATAATAATAATAATAATAATAATAATAATAATAATAATAATAATAATAAAATAATAATAATAATAATAATAATAATAATAATAATAATAATAATAATAATAATAATAATAATAATAATAATAATAATAATAATAATAATAATAATAATAATAATAATAATAATAATAATAATAATAATAATAATAATAATAATAATAATAATAATAATAATAATAATAATAATAATAATAATAATAATAATAATAAATAATAATAATAATAATAATAATAATAATAATAATAATAATAATAAAATAATAATAATAATAATAATAATAATAATAATAATAATAATAATAATAATAATAATAATAATAATAATAATAATAATAATAATAATAATAATAATAATAATAATAATAATAATAATAATAATAATAATAATAATAATAATAATAATAATAATAATAATAATAATAATAATAATAATAATAATAATAATAATAATAATAATAATAATAATAATAATAATAATAATAATAATAATAATAATAATAATAATAATAATAATAATAATAATAATAATAATAATAAATAATAATAATAATAATAATAATAATAATAATAATAATAATATAATAATAATAATAATAATAATAATAATAATAATAATAATAATAATAATAAATAATAATAATAATAATAATAATAATAATAATAATAATAATAATAATAATAATAATAATAATAATAATAATAATAATAATAATAATAATAATAATAATAATAATAATAATAATAATAATAATAATAATAATAATAATAATAATAATAATAATAATAATAATAATAATAATAATAATAATAATAATAATAATAATAATAATAATAATAATAATAATAATAATAATAATAATAATAATAATAATAATAATAATAATAATAATAATAATAATAATAATAATAATAATAATAATAATAATAATAATAATAATAATAATAATAATAATAATAATAATAATAATAATAATAATAATAATAATAATAATAATAATAATAATAATAATAATAATAATAATAATAATAATAATAATAATAATAATAATAATAATAATAATAATAATAATAATAATAATAATAATAATAATAATAATAATAATAATAATAAATAATAATAATAATAATAATAATAATAATAATAATAATAATAATAATAATAATAATAATAATAATAATAATAATAATAATAATAATAATAATAATAATAATAATAATAATAATAATAATAATAATAATAATAATAATAATAATAATAATAATAATAATAATAATAATAATAATAATAATAATAATAATAATAATAATAATAATAATAATAATAATAATAATAATAATAATAATAATAATAATAATAATAATAATAATAATAATAATAATAATAATAATAATAATAATAATAATAATAATAATAATAATAATAATAAT
>CAVMKG010000359.1:5000-13223 GCA_963682025.1 Cordilura impudica
AATAATAATAATAATAATAATAATAATAATAATAATAATAATAATAATAATAATAATAATAATAATAATAATAATAATAATAATAATAATAATAATAATAATAATAATAATAATAATAATAATAATAATAATAATAATAATAATAATAATAATAATAATAATAATAATAATAATAATTAATAATAATAATAATAATAATAATAATAATAATAATAATAATAATAATAATAATAATAATAATAATAATAATAATAATAATAATAATAATAATAATAATAATAATAATAATAATAATAATAATAATAATAATAATAATAATAATAATAATAATAATAATAATAATAATAATAATAATAATAATAATAATAATAATAATAATAATAATAATAATAATAATAATAATAATAATAATAATAATAATAATTTTTTGTTTTGTTAGTTTTATCGTCATTTTTCAGACATATTGCAATTACTACTGTAATTAATATGCAATTTTTTTTTTTTTTTTTTTAATTTTGTTTAAATGGTGCGTGGTGAAGAAGAAGAAAGCATATATTTCAAAAATTCATAACTGCACTGTATTCTTAATCGGACCGGTTTCTGGCATTTCAGCCTTCATCAGCGATTTATTGAACATTGTGATAATTGTTATGTTTTAATAGAATAGATTGTTTCTATATGAAAATTTTTTCTACTAAGGGCGGCCGTGAGGTTTTGAACCATGAACCTCACATACACTGTACTTGCACTTTTTGGTCAGCGCTTTAACACACTCACCTAAAGTCAGGCCTACGAGCAGTGTGGTTAGTTTTCAGTTTCGTACCATACAGCTTTACTTTGTATTAGTTTCAGAAGATACAACTCTGTCCAAACAAACAATCGTTATTTTTGAATTTTTTTGAATATTTTTTGCATTTATACTTCTAATTTCCACTATTCTCAGTTTTCGTAAGAGTTGTCATATGTGATGTACGGTTTTTGTACATAACTACATATGCACTTTACATATATTTGAGATGACGCTTTGAAGCGAAGAAAATTTTTTGTTTTGTTAGTTTTATCGTCATTTTTCAGACATATTGCAATTACTACTGTAATTAATATGCAATTTTTTTTTTTTTTTTTAATTTTGTTTAAATGGTGCGTGGTGAAGAAGAAGAAAGCATATATTTCAAAAATTCATAACTGCACTGTATTCTTAATCGGACCGGTTTCTGGCATTTCAGCCTTCATCAGCGATTTATTGAACATTGTGATAATTGTTATGTTTTAATTGAATAGATTGTTTCTATATGAAAATTTTTTCTACTAAGGGCGGCCGTGAAGTTTTGAACCATGAACCTCACATACACTGTACTTGCACTTTTTGGTCAGCGCTTTAACACACTCACCTAAAGTCAGGCCTACGAGCAGTGTGGTTAGTTTTCAGTTTCGTACCATACAGCTTTACTTTGTATTAGTTTCAGAAGATACAACTCTGTCCAAACAAACAATCGTTATTTTTGAATTTTTTTGAATATTTTTTGCATTTATACTTCTAATTTCCACTATTCTCAGTTTTCGTAAGAGTTGTCATATGTGATGTACGGTTTTTGTACATAACTACATATGCACTTTACATATATTTGAGATGACGCTTTGAAGCGAAGAAAATTTTTTGTTTTGTTAGTTTTATCGTCATTTTTCAGACATATTGCAATTACTACTGTAATTAATATGCAATTTTTTTTTTTTTTTAATTTTGTTTAAATGGTGCGTGGTGAAGAAGAAGAAAGCATATATTTCAAAAATTCATAACTGCACTGTATTCTTAATCGGACCGGTTTCTGGCATTTCAGCCTTCATCAGCGATTTATTGAACATTGTGATAATTGTTATGTTTTAATTGAATAGATTGTTTCTATGTGAAAATTTTGAACCATGAACCTCACATACACTGTACTTGCACTTTTTGGTCAGCGCTTTAACACACTCACCTAAAGTCAGGCCTACGAGCAGTGTGGTTAGTTTTCAGTTTCGTACCATACAGCTTTACTTTGTATTAGTTTCAGAAGATACAACTCTGTCCAAACAAACAATCGTTATTTTTGAATTTTTTTGAATATTTTTTGCATTTATACTTCTAATTTCCACTATTCTCAGTTTTCGTAAGAGTTGTCAACATATGTCAACATATGACAGTGTGGTTAGTTTTCAGTTTCGTACCATACAGCTTTACTTTGTATTAGATACAACTCTGTCCAAACAAACAATCGTTATTTTTGAATTTTTTTGAATATTTTTTGCATTTATACTTCTAATTTCCACTATTCTCAGTTTTCGTAAGAGTTGTCATATGTTGACATATGTTGCAGAGTTGTCATATGTTGACATATGTTGACAACTCTTACGAAAACTGAGAATAGTGGAAATTAGAAGTATAAATGCAAAAAATATTCAAAAAAATTCAAAAATAACGATTGTTTGTTTGGACAGAGTTGTATCTTCTGAAACTAATACAAAGTAAAGCTGTATGGTACGAAACTGAAAACTAACCACACTGCTCGTAGGCCTGACTTTAGGTGAGTGTGTTAAAGCGCTGACCAAAAAGTGCAAGTACAGTGTATGTGAGGTTCATGGTTCAAAACCTCACGGCCGCCCTTAGTAGAAAAAATTTTCATATAGAAACAATCTATTCAATTAAAACATAACAATTATCACAATGTTCAATAAATCGCTGATGAAGGCTGAAATGCCAGAAACCGGTCCGATTAAGAATACAGTGCAGTTATGAATTTTTGAAATATATGCTTTCTTCTTCTTCACCACGCACCATTTAAACAAAATTAAAAAAAAAAAAAAATTGCATATTAATTACAGTAGTAATTGCAATATGTCTGAAAAATGACGATAAAACTAACAAAACAAAAAATTTTCTTCGCTTCAAAGCGTCATCTCAAATATATGTAAAGTGCATATGTAGTTATGTACAAAAACCGTACATCACATATGACAACTCTTACGAAAACTGAGAATAGTGGAAATTAGAAGTATAAATGCAAAAAATATTCAAAAAAATTCAAAAATAACGATTGTTTGTTTGGACAGAGTTGTATCTTCTGAAACTAATACAAAGTAAAGCTGTATGGTACGAAACTGAAAACTAACCACACTGCTCGTAGGCCTGACTTTAGGTGAGTGTGTTAAAGCGCTGACCAAAAAGTGCAAGTACAGTGTATGTGAGGTTCATGGTTCAAAACCTCACGGCCGCCCTTAGTAGAAAAAATTTTCATATAGAAACAATCCATTCAATTAAAACATAACAATTATCACAATGTTCAATAAATCGCTGATGAAGGCTGAAATGCCAGAAACCGGTCCGATTAAGAATACAGTGCAGTTATGAATTTTTGAAATATATGCTTTCTTCTTCTTCACCACGTCTTCACCACGCACCATTTAAACAAAATTAAAAAAATAAAAAAAAAAAAAAATTGCATATTAATTACAGTAGTAATTGCAATATGTCTGAAAAATGACGATAAAACTAACAAAACAAAAAATTTTCTTCGCTTCAAAGCGTCATCTCAAATATATGTAAAGTGCATATGTAGTTATGTACAAAAACCGTACATCACATATGACAACTCTTACGAAAACTGAGAATAGTGGAAATTAGAAGTATAAATGCAAAAAATATTCAAAAAAATTCAAAAATAACGATTGTTTGTTTGGACAGAGTTGTATCTTCTGAAACTAATACAAAGTAAAGCTGTATGGTACGAAACTGAAAACTAACCACACTGCTCGTAGGCCTGACTTTAGGTGAGTGTGTTAAAGCGCTGACCAAAAAGTGCAAGTACAGTGTATGTGAGGTTCATGGTTCAAAACCTCACGGCCGCCCTTAGTAGAAAAAATTTTCATATAGAAACAATCTATTCAATTAAAACATAACAATTATCACAATGTTCAATAAATCGCTGATGAAGGCTGAAATGCCAGAAACCGGTCCGATTAAGAATACAGTGCAGTTATGAATTTTTGAAATATATGCTTTCTTCTTCTTCACCACGCACCATTTAAATAATAATAATAATAATAATAATAATAATAATAATAATAATAATAATAATAATGATAATAATGATAATAATAATAATAATAATAATAATAATAATAATAATAATAACAATAATAATAATAATAATAATAATAATAATAATAATAATAATAATAATAATAATAATAATAATAATAATAATAATAATAATAATAATAATAATAATAATAATAATAATAATAATAATAATAATAATAATAATAATAATAATAATAATAATAATAATAATAATAATAATAATAACAATAATAATAATAATAATAATAATAATAATAATAATAATAATAATAATAATAATAATAATAATAATAATAATAATAATAATAATAATAATAATAATAATAATAATAATAATAACAATAATAATAATAATAATAATAATAATAATAATAATAATAATAATAATAATAATAATAATAATAATAATAATAATAATAATAATAATAATAATAATGATAATAATAATAACAATAATAATAATAAATAATAATAATAATAATAATAATAATAATAATAATAATAATAATAATAATAATAATAATAATAATAATAATAATAATAATAATAATAATAATAATAATAATAATAATAATAATAATAATAATAATAATAATAATAATAATAATAATAATAATAATAATAATAATAATAATAATAATAATAATAATAATAATAATAATAATAATAATAATAATAATAATAATATAATAATAATAATAATAATAATAATAATAATAATAATAATAATAATAATAATAATAATAATAATAATAATAATAATAATAATAATAATAATAATAATAATAATAATAATAATAATAATAATAATAATAATAATAATAAAAATAATAATAATAATAATAATAATAATAATAATAATAATAATAATAATAATAATAATAATAATAATAATAATAATAATAATAATAATAATAATAATAATAATAATAATAATAATAATAAAAATAATAATAATAATAATAATAATAATAATAATAATAATAATAATAATAATAATAATAATAATAATAATAATAATAATAATAATAATAATAATAATAATAATAATAATAATAATAATAATAATAATAATAATAATAATAATAATAATAATAATAATAATAATAATAATAATAATAATAATAATAATAATAATAATTTTTTGTTTTGTTAGTTTTATCGTCATTTTTCAGACATATTGCAATTACTACTGTAATTAATATGCAATTTTTTTTTTTTTTTTTTTAATTTTGTTTAAATGGTGCGTGGTGAAGAAGAAGAAAGCATATATTTCAAAAATTCATAACTGCACTGTATTCTTAATCGGACCGGTTTCTGGCATTTCAGCCTTCATCAGCGATTTATTGAACATTGTGATAATTGTTATGTTTTAATAGAATAGATTGTTTCTATATGAAAATTTTTTCTACTAAGGGCGGCCGTGAGGTTTTGAACCATGAACCTCACATACACTGTACTTGCACTTTTTGGTCAGCGCTTTAACACACTCACCTAAAGTCAGGCCTACGAGCAGTGTGGTTAGTTTTCAGTTTCGTACCATACAGCTTTACTTTGTATTAGTTTCAGAAGATACAACTCTGTCCAAACAAACAATCGTTATTTTTGAATTTTTTTGAATATTTTTTGCATTTATACTTCTAATTTCCACTATTCTCAGTTTTCGTAAGAGTTGTCATATGTGATGTACGGTTTTTGTACATAACTACATATGCACTTTACATATATTTGAGATGACGCTTTGAAGCGAAGAAAATTTTTTGTTTTGTTAGTTTTATCGTCATTTTTCAGACATATTGCAATTACTACTGTAATTAATATGCAATTTTTTTTTTTTTTTAATTTTGTTTAAATGGTGCGTGGTGAAGAAGAAGAAAGCATATATTTCAAAAATTCATAACTGCACTGTATTCTTAATCGGACCGGTTTCTGGCATTTCAGCCTTCATCAGCGATTTATTGAACATTGTGATAATTGTTATGTTTTAATTGAATAGATTGTTTCTATATGAAAATTTTTTCTACTAAGGGCGGCCGTGAAGTTTTGAACCATGAACCTCACATACACTGTACTTGCACTTTTTGGTCAGCGCTTTAACACACTCACCTAAAGTCAGGCCTACGAGCAGTGTGGTTAGTTTTCAGTTTCGTACCATACAGCTTTACTTTGTATTAGTTTCAGAAGATACAACTCTGTCCAAACAAACAATCGTTATTTTTGAATTTTTTTGAATATTTTTTGCATTTATACTTCTAATTTCCACTATTCTCAGTTTTCGTAAGAGTTGTCATATGTGATGTACGGTTTTTGTACATAACTACATATGCACTTTACATATATTTGAGATGACGCTTTGAAGCGAAGAAAATTTTTTGTTTTGTTAGTTTTATCGTCATTTTTCAGACATATTGCAATTACTACTGTAATTAATATGCAATTTTTTTTTTTTTTTAATTTTGTTTAAATGGTGCGTGGTGAAGAAGAAGAAAGCATATATTTCAAAAATTCATAACTGCACTGTATTCTTAATCGGACCGGTTTCTGGCATTTCAGCCTTCATCAGCGATTTATTGAACATTGTGATAATTGTTATGTTTTAATTGAATAGATTGTTTCTATGTGAAAATTTTGAACCATGAACCTCACATACACTGTACTTGCACTTTTTGGTCAGCGCTTTAACACACTCACCTAAAGTCAGGCCTACGAGCAGTGTGGTTAGTTTTCAGTTTCGTACCATACAGCTTTACTTTGTATTAGTTTCAGAAGATACAACTCTGTCCAAACAAACAATCGTTATTTTTGAATTTTTTTGAATATTTTTTGCATTTATACTTCTAATTTCCACTATTCTCAGTTTTCGTAAGAGTTGTCAACATATGTCAACATATGACAGTGTGGTTAGTTTTCAGTTTCGTACCATACAGCTTTACTTTGTATTAGATACAACTCTGTCCAAACAAACAATCGTTATTTTTGAATTTTTTTGAATATTTTTTGCATTTATACTTCTAATTTCCACTATTCTCAGTTTTCGTAAGAGTTGTCATATGTTGACATATGTTGCAGAGTTGTCATATGTTGACATATGTTGACAACTCTTACGAAAACTGAGAATAGTGGAAATTAGAAGTATAAATGCAAAAAATATTCAAAAAAATTCAAAAATAACGATTGTTTGTTTGGACAGAGTTGTATCTTCTGAAACTAATACAAAGTAAAGCTGTATGGTACGAAACTGAAAACTAACCACACTGCTCGTAGGCCTGACTTTAGGTGAGTGTGTTAAAGCGCTGACCAAAAAGTGCAAGTACAGTGTATGTGAGGTTCATGGTTCAAAACCTCACGGCCGCCCTTAGTAGAAAAAATTTTCATATAGAAACAATCTATTCAATTAAAACATAACAATTATCACAATGTTCAATAAATCGCTGATGAAGGCTGAAATGCCAGAAACCGGTCCGATTAAGAATACAGTGCAGTTATGAATTTTTGAAATATATGCTTTCTTCTTCTTCACCACGCACCATTTAAACAAAATTAAAAAAAAAAAAAATTGCATATTAATTACAGTAGTAATTGCAATATGTCTGAAAAATGACGATAAAACTAACAAAACAAAAAATTTTCTTCGCTTCAAAGCGTCATCTCAAATATATGTAAAGTGCATATGTAGTTATGTACAAAAACCGTACATCACATATGACAACTCTTACGAAAACTGAGAATAGTGGAAATTAGAAGTATAAATGCAAAAAATATTCAAAAAAATTCAAAAATAACGATTGTTTGTTTGGACAGAGTTGTATCTTCTGAAACTAATACAAAGTAAAGCTGTATGGTACGAAACTGAAAACTAACCACACTGCTCGTAGGCCTGACTTTAGGTGAGTGTGTTAAAGCGCTGACCAAAAAGTGCAAGTACAGTGTATGTGAGGTTCATGGTTCAAAACCTCACGGCCGCCCTTAGTAGAAAAAATTTTCATATAGAAACAATCCATTCAATTAAAACATAACAATTATCACAATGTTCAATAAATCGCTGATGAAGGCTGAAATGCCAGAAACCGGTCCGATTAAGAATACAGTGCAGTTATGAATTTTTG
>CAVMKG010000360.1:5000-47093 GCA_963682025.1 Cordilura impudica
ATTATTATTATTATTATTATTATTTATTATTATTATTATTATTATTATTATTATTATTATTATTATTATTATTATTATTATTATTATTATTATTATTATTATTATTATTATTATTATTATTATTATTATTATTATTATTATTATTATTATTATTATTATTATTATTATTATTATTATTATTATTATTATTATTATATTATTATTATTATTATTATTATTATTATTATTATTATTATTATTATTATTATTATTATTATTATTATTATTATTATTATTATATTATTATTATTATTATTATTATTATTATTATTATTATTATTATTATTATTATTATTATTATTATTATATTATTATTATTATTATTATTATTATTATTATTATTATTATTATTATTATTATTATTATTATTATTATTATTATTATTATTATTATTATTATTATTATTATTATTATTATTATTATTATTATTATTATTATTATTATTATTATTATTATTATTATTATTATTATTATTATTATTATTATTATTATTATTATTATTATTATTATTATTATTATTATTATTATTATTATTATTATTATTATTATTATTATTATTATTATTATTATTATTATTATTTATTATTATTATTATTATTATTATTATTATTATTATATTATTATTATTATTATTATTATTATTATTATTATTATTATTATTATTATTATTATTATTATTATTATTATTATTATTATTATTATTATTATTATTATTATTATTATTATTATTATTATTATTATTATTATTATTATTATTATTATTATTATTATTATTATTATTATTATTATTATTATTATTATTATTATTATTATTATTATTATTATTATTATTATTATTATTATTATTATTATTATTATTATTATTATTATTATTATTATTATTATTATTATTATTATTATTATTATTATTATTATTATTATTATTATTATTATTATTATTATTATTATTATTATTATTATTATTATTATTATTTATTATTATTATTATTATTATTATTATTATTATTATTATTATTATTATTATTATTATTATTATTATTATTATTATTATTATTATTATTATTATTATTATTATTATTATTATTATTATTATTATTATTATTATTATTATTATTATTATTATTATTATTATTATTATTATTATTATTATTATTATTATTATTATTATTATTATTATTATTATTATTATTATTATTATTATTATTATTATTATTATTATTATTATTATTATTATTATTATTATTATTATTATTATTATTATTATTATTATTATTATTATTATTATTATTATTATTATTATTATTATTATTATTATTATTATTATTATTATTATTATTATTATTATTATTATTATTATTATTATTATTATTATTATTATTATTATTATTATTATTATTATTATTATTATTATTATTATTATTATTATTATTATTATTATTATTATTATTATTATTATTATTATTATTATTATTATTATTATTATTATTATTATTATATTATTATTATTATTATTATTATTATTATTATTATTATTATTATTATTATTATTATTATTATTATTATTATTATTATTATTATTATTATTATTATTATTATTATTATTATTATTATTATTATTATTATTATTATTATTATTATTATTATTATTATTATTATTATTATTATTATTATTATTATTATTATTATTATTATTATTATTATTATTATTATTATTATTATATTATTATTATTATTATTATTATTTATTATTATTATTATTATTATTATTATTATTATTATTATTATTATTATTATTATTATTATTATTATTATTATTATTATTATTATTATTATTATTATTATTATTATTATTATTATTATTATTATTATTATTATTATTATTATTATTATTATTATTATTATTATTATTATTATTATTATTATTATTATTATTATTATTATTATTATTATTATTATTATTATTATTATTATTATTATTATTATTATTATTATTATTATTATTATTATTATTATTATTATTATTATTATTATTATTATTATTATTATTATTATTATTATTATTATTATTATTATTATTATTCTTATTGTGAATTCCACAAAGTGTGAATTCCACAAAGGGCTATTTTTGTATTCTTTAGAGCTATATCCTATGCTGAAACTGACGGCGCCTTTGATAAGTACGCCTTAAGTGTATTGAAAGCCATTTTGAGATCATTGAGCGCTATTAGGGTTTTATCCTGTAATATTTTATTTTCTTTTTTTATAGCGAGCAAATACTTTTGCCATATTTTTTGAAAGCATATTAAGGATTCTAATAATTTTTGTTTCATGATTTTATTTGGAAAATCAATAGGAAGATTTTCGAAAACATACTAAAAATGTCGTATCACCATACAAATGGCGGTGAAAGCATTGCCGATGCCGGTAGCTTTCGTGAATATTCCGGCGACGAACGTGACTCACATAGCGGTGGAGAAGATGGCGGTGATAGTGTCGATCGTAATGATGACGGTGATTTATTAATACATGGCAAACCCACTTATTTGCTAGAACATTTAGCCACATTTACGGTTAATCAGGATTCGGGTATTGTTTATCCAGCCGACGGGATGCGACGTTTATTACAACTGGAAAAAACGTCTGGTATTTGGTCACAAAAGATGCAACTATGTTTCGATTATCGTTGGGTGCTCATTATGGATTATGAGACTGGGGTATGTAAAACCAAATTAGAAACATAAAGCATTATCATAAGACAAATTTTAAATTGTTTAATTTTCAGAATATTATAGAAAGGTTTCCGGCTTCCCTTATTCAGGATCCAACAGCTTTTACATCAACCGATGCAATGGAATTTTATAATAATATTTTGGTATTTATAGTTTCTGGTCGAAGTGGAGCTCGTTCAGAGATGCATATTTTTCAGGTTAATTGAAAATGCTCTTACAGATTATAGTTATTTACCTAATAATTGTGATGATTCTGTTTGTATATAGTCTCAATGTGTTTCAGCAGTACACTTGGTAGAGGACTTGAAAAACCTACAAAGAGGAAATTTTCACCTACAGCAGCGGCAAATTACGGCATTGCGGCATACACAACATTCCAATTCTCAAAAATTATATATGGGTTCCAATACTTGTGGTGATGTTAGTGAAACCCTGAATCAGCAGCGATTGGCCAACACAAAAGAGCACCCTTATGGAATAAAATTTGTTGATGAGTCGGATACTGAACATTTAGCAGTAGATCTGGGTGAAACCGATTCTGATATCGGTGGATATGAATTACGAGCTCTAGCAGATGTTGTTAATATAAATGATGAAACTAGTTCCGTGTCTAGTGACAAATACGAACGTGACGTCGATGTTCTAAATCATTGTTTTGATGACATCGAGAAATTTATTGCACGTCTGCAACATGCCGCCGCTGCTTCGCGAGAGCTGGAACGAAGAAGACGCAATCGAAAATCAAAGAGAAAAGACCTGGGAGAGGGTCTTTTAACATTACGTACCCGACCACCACACGAGAAGGAGTTTATTGACATTTTTGGCAAATTTAAGCTTTCGTTTAACTTATTGGCCAAACTTAAGGCTCACATACATGATCCGAATGCTCCTGAGCTTGTTCATTTTCTATTCACACCACTGGCCTTAATTGTTGAGGCAGCTAGCTCTACATATTACGAGTCTGAATTACCTTCCAGAGTTGTTAATCCATTGCTCACACGTGAATCAGTTAATTTGTTAATCAATTGTGTGACAAGCAAAGAGACTGAACTGTGGCGTTCTTTGGGTGATGCATGGATTGTACCAAGAGATCAGTGGAAAGAAGAAGTGGGTTCATATCACCCAGTTTTCTTAGATGGCTGGTCGCCAGACTACTTAATTGTTGATGAATTAGCCAAACCGGTTGCTTTGACTCCACCCCCACTAGCTTTTGTCAATAACAGCAATAAACGTTCTCACGCTGTTAATGGACGTGATGTTGTTATAGATAAGGCTGGAAATAGCACCACAACGACGCATGAAAACACAGCCACAATTTATGGGGACTATGATGGCAGTGACAAATATATACTCGAAAAAACAACAGACTTCGTTGAACGCAACAGTGCCATAAAGGATCAGCAGCATCTTAGTACCAAAAATCAACAAAATATGGCTGGTGTAACTAGCAATGTTGGAGGAATGGGTACAGTAAGTGTGCGAGCCATAACCTCAGAAATTCAAAATTTGCACACTCGTGAAATGCGTTCATCTGTAAATGACAGTCTGGATCCAAATGATTCACCCGCGCCTACTGGGCACCCTGTATCAACGGAAAAATCCAGTGAAATGCATGCAGGAGATAATCAACTGATTGAGCAATGGCTTAAAGACCTACAAGCGACAGGTGCTAAAATTGTATTGGTGACTTATCCCCGCACAGCCAATAATGATAAAGAGCTCAGTGTGGTGAGGGGCGAATATCTGGAGGTTTGTATAATATTACATCCTTGCAAGCTACGAAAAACAGTTTATTCATTTTATTTTTTAAGGTCTTAGACGATTCTCGAAAATGGTGGAAGGCCCGTAATATGCTGGGACAAATGGCTCATGTACCACATACAATTGTTACGCCCTTCGATTATGTTGATACTGAAGTCATTCGTAGCCACAGTATGTTCGGCCATCAGCAGCACCAAACATCCAATTATACACAATCGGAAAATTGCAATACAAACGTAAGATGTAATTTAATTCCTGTTATATGAAAGTATTTTATTCTCATTTATTGTCTTAGCAAAATTTTGATTATCGGTCTTCAATTAACGAAAAGGCAGATTGGATACGCAACAAACATTTGGGTAAGAAAGGCGAGTTTAGATATTTTTAAATTATTATCAACTGCAGATGTTTTGGAGCTTCTAGTCAGAGAAACATAGTAAATCTACATTTACAGATGAAGCACATAATTACATAAACAGTACCATCGAACATAAAATAATATAAGATATCAAAAAATTGATTCTTACGAAACTTGCAGTCGATCTTTTTATGTCCTTTAGTCCATCATAATTTAAATATACGGCCACTGTCACAGTAAGTCGATGAAAGAGCAGTGCTCATACGAAAAAAAATTATTTTGTTACACACTAAAATTTTACCATGAAAACTCTAAAATTTCCCTTTCATATTTAATATTTTCACTATGAAAATTTATCTGTACTTATAACTCAAAAAACGTTATTTAATAAATAAATAATATAATACCCGTTTTAATTAACGGTAATTTGTTTGGAGTGAAAATACAATGTTATTTATTTATATATTATTTAAGCTAATAAGGCCTAACTTTTCTAATGTAAATAAAACAACCGTTTATTCTATTTTGCCTATCTATTTGAAAAATAAAACATAGATTATTACAACAATACATAATTCACCAACAGCAATTATAACTCACCGTAATATGGCTTTGTGTTTACATTAAATTAACGTTTTTTTTCAACTAGTGCTTATTTCGTGAATGGTAACACTTAGCTCATGTCTGATTTGACAGATAATTAGTTTTATCCTTCCGCTGAACGAATATGGTTGTGTATATGCTTGAACAACGCTGGAAAATATTGCGACATTACTTTGAAAATCATGGTAATGTTGCAGAATGTGTGCAAAAATTTCGTACGGATTTTGGAAGAAGAGAAGCACCGTCAGCTCCGTATGTTCGTTATCTTGTGAAAAAGTGAAAGAAACTGGCATCCTCATCGATAAACCAAAGCGTGAAAAGCCAAGAACAGTGCGTACACCCGAGAATATTGCTGCTGTGGCAGAAAGTGTGCGTGAAGCGCCATCAACATCAAGTCACCGTCGTTCTCAAGAATTAAACATTTCGGAGGCATCATTGAGACGAATTTTGCATAAAGACCTTGGTATGACGCCATACAAAGTCCAATTGGTTCAGGAGTTGAAGCCAACTGACCATCCAATGCCTTTTCGCTTCGCTAAGTGGGCCTGCGATCGACTTACAGAAGATGCCGATTTTGCCAAAAAAAATCAACTTTTCAGATGAAGCTCATTTTGATCTTGGCGGGTTTGTAAACAAGCAAAATTGTCGCATTTGGGGCACAGAAAACCCGCACGGATACATTGAAAAGCCGATACACCCAAAACGAGTCACTGTTTGGTGCGGATTTTGGTCCAGAGGCATAATTGCGCCATTTTTCTTCGAAAATGAGCAAGGAGGGGCCGTTACAGTCAATGGCGATCATTATCGGGCCATGTTGAACGAATTTTTGTTCACAAAAATTGAAGAGGAGGATATTGGCAATATTTAGTTTCAACAGGACGGCGCTACGTGCCACACAGCCGAAGCTACACTCGATGTTTTGCGCCCTGTTTTTGAAGATCGCATTATCAGCCGCAGATCTGATGTCGTTTGGCCACCTCGGAGCTGCGATTTGAGACCGTTGGACTATTATTTGTGAGGTGCCCTCAAAGATAAGTGTTACGCCAGCAAGCCAGAGACAATTGCCATTTGAATGAAATTATTTTCCATTATTCACCGGAAGGATTGTACTTTCAAATAAAAAAAGAAATTTGAGATAATATTCAGTAGTTTTTTTTTATAGCATTTTCAAAAAAAAAAATCATTTGGCGGACCCTTTATATAAACAAAAAACATTCAATTTAAAATAACATTTAATTACACACAACATTTAAACCACAACTTAAAAGTAGTACCCCCTGTGCGGTACTACTAAGCTTTCCAATGTAAATCTCTTCCTCTCTCTTGTCTCCAAAATTTTCTCTTATTTAAAATCAGCTGTATGGCCTGTCTTTAGTATTTCTGATCGTTATTACCATTGCAATTAATTTTGTAAACAACATTGTTCTGTTGTTGTTTTGTAATTGGCGCTTTCGTTTTGGAAAAAATTGTGTGTTATGCTTGTACGCAAATCTCATTTTCTTCGTTTCAATCGATGTTTTTATATTTTTTTTGTTAGTTAAGCCCGAAATGTATTTGACGCAGTACAATTTTTTATCCTCATCATCGGTGGTTTTTTGTTGAGTGTAAATATGATTTTTCAGATTTTTTAAAGTGGTGCCTATTAATGTGTTTATAAGTTTGTTTGCAAAACCGTTTGTTTTTAGTATTTTTTCTAGTTTTGGTATGTTTTTGTATGATATTTGTCGTCACTAATGTTCAGAACTCAAGAGATAAGATATTTCGCAGTGTTTTTTGTCTGGCTCTTCGGTTGTGTTGCATTGTAGTTGATGATTCTACCTGAGGACGTTTCCTTAGTAAACCAGTCAAACGTTATTTTGAAATAATTATTTTCAATAAGGGAAAAATTCAGAATTTTTAGAAATTTTGAACTGGAATCTTCGTAAATTCCCTTATTTTGTCCTATTTCTTCATAATGATGCGAATTGCTAGGTGAACCGGTATGTTTGTGAATAAGGAAATGGCATCAAAGGAAACCATCACTTTGTCGTCATCGAATTCTATATTCTCCAATTGCTTCTTCACCTGTAATGAATTTTTGACATTATATTCATCCGAAATTATATTTTTTAACACCTGGCCCACGTATTTCGATAGATCATAACACGAAACTTGTACAATTGGTCGTAAAGGGGTGCCCGATTTGTGGATTTTAGGCAACCCATATATTCTTGAGGCTGTGGCAGCTGAGCAATATCGTTTTCGCTTTTCCCAATTATCGATGATTGTTTTTTGTACATCCATTACAATGTTGTTGTTATCCCTTTACAGTTTTGGCATAGGATCTGTTCTTAGCGTACGGTAAGTATTTTTGTCGTCAAGTAGTCTCCCCATCTTCTCATTGTAATCCTTTTTGTACATCATCACAGTTTTATTGCTTTTATCTTATTAATGTACTTATCAAAAATTTAAAGACTGTCGCTTACATAGTACTTTATATTTCTTGTATAGGAGGAGCCATGTCCACTAATCCTATCCCGCCCATTTTTTATCTGACTACTCACATTAATGTCTGATTGGCTGCTACAAAGTGTCAATGCTTTCCCTTTTATAGTACTCCAGTACTATGGGCGGTGCTACGCCCACTGCTCCGAGCATGCCCATCTTTTGTTCGACTTATCATATTAATAACTTATGGGCTCCAAGGCTCTCACTACTACAGCACTCCAAATATATGATATATAATATTCACTTTGTATGCCGTTCCCAATGGCCCATTTTTGTCCGACTACTCACATTAATATCTGATGAACTCGTACAACAGTTATATGATATTATATATTTACTTTGTACAGACGATCATGGCCATTTTTTGTTCGACTTATCACATGAATAACTTACGGGCTCACGCAAAGTCCCAAGGCCCCCACTATTACAATACTCAAGATATAACTTTTTATACATACTTTTTATGGGAGGTGTCACGCCCATTGGTCCGATCCTGCTCAATTTTTATCGGACTACTCGCATTAATAATAGATGCCATCAGACAAATTTGCTAAGCTGTCTCCGTCATAGTACTAGACATATATAATATTAAATTATCACCATTTTTAGCATAGCTATTAACAGTAATAATGCTGACATGACATAAATTTGAAAGCTCTCTCTATCATAGTACTCAATATACATATATGTTATTAAAAGTTCACTTTATATGGGTTGTATGTTATGTGGGTGTTGCACCACCACTAAAAATATAAAAAAAATTTATAGTCTATGTCCATCCTATATCTAAATATTGCAACCACCATTTTAATAATCAGATGAGTAGTTACGTAGAATCCCTCCTACAAACAAACAAACAAACACACATTACTTCTTTATTATGTTAGTATAGATATGTGAGAAATTTGTATAGTATTAAAAATTGTAACTGATTGTATTGGAATACTCAAATAGAGTATCACTATGACGGACTGGCTTTTGGACCGTCAAATTAAAACTCAATAAAAGACACACAGTATAAATGTAAATAGATAGTTTTTAGACATTGAGTAAATTCTACTCATCCCTAGACAATCAGCCAGATTAGTAAAATTAATATATATAAAAAACTAATATTAGGTACAGAAATTCAGTTGAGATTCAAAACGGTGAAGCGTTTTTTTTTTTAATCAGACGGAATAAATCTACTGCAACTACTTCCTACTACAAGTACATGGCGATGCTGCAAACTCTGGAAGCGGTAATAAGTGATAATACCAAAAAAAAAAAAAGTAAATCCAGAAAGTGCTTAGCCATGTCTGGAGGACCAATTTAATATAAAGTTTTTAAAGAAAAAGAAAATTAGAAAGAAATGCTTGTTGGACAAATTTAATTTAAAGTTTTTTTAAAGAACAAGATCATAAGAAAGTAATTGGTAATTTAAAATTTTTTGAGGAATAATTTTTTTTCTTCAAAATATTAGTAAAAATAACTTTTTTTAGAATGAGTAATACCCAGAATGAAATTAGCGAAGCAGTTACAACCTCAGTTATAGCACCAACTGCAGTTAGCATTTGAAGTATTACTTGTGATTTTCGTAGGAAATATTTTAGCATTTATAATAAAATATTAAAAAAATATGATCGCAAGCAAATAAGACGGACACAAATTAGGGCCGGTTTGGCAAATTAGATATAGTATTGAAATGAGAGCTAGAAGTTAATCTTTTTTATCTTGTTTCTTTTATATCTTGTATTACTGTACAATAGTGTAAAATTGTTGTTGGTAATTTTGTAGCATATAATGACGCAAAATTAGGTGTTTATTGGCAGATGTTATTTTGAAAGCATAGCAAGGCGGTTGCATGCACTTGGTCCAGCTTTTGCTCGTCGGAGAGCAGGTTTAATTTTTAAATTTATGCATGGTGATGATAAAATTGGGGCAGGAAACAGGAAACAAAGGAGCTGAAAGAAAAAATCATTGAATTTAAAGTAATCTGTACCGAAAATGTGAATCGTATATCTTGGATGTTACAGATAAATAATGCCCACCCTACCATGATCTCTAAATAAATTAAAAACCGAAAAAGAAGCTAGATACAGAAATCCCATTACTAACACAGCAAGTGGAAAACCAAAAGTTGTACATCAAACAGATAAATTTAAATTTAAGCATATTGACTTATTTAAAATCAAATTCATTTAGAACAAGTAAGAGTGTTAAATTCGGCTGTGCCGAATCTTTGATACCCTCCACCTCGGTTTGAGTCTTGATAATAAATGTAAATGAAAAAGTAAACAATTTGTTAAACTTAATACCAAATTATTTCAGCAAATTCTTTGGGTTGGTTTTCTTCTTTTCTATTATTTCGGATTTATTTCGGTGTTTGCTTTTTGGTCATCGTGGTTGCTGATCGGCATGCATTTTGGTTATATACCTATATGCATGCGTTTCCGGTTATATGACATAACTTCTCGTTTAATTTAGTTTTTGCTAATTAAATAGCTCGCCCTAACCTCCATTGCAAAGGTAATGGTTGTGTAGAGTGGCTATATGCATTAAATCGTGCTAATTGAAGATGGCTGTATAGTTTCTTTTAACTGGCCAAATATTTCTTCATTGTGGCCATATAGGTCGGATGGAGTAACAAAATAATAACCAAAAAAAAAGCTCTCTCAACTTTTTTTTTTTAAATATTGCCATATTTTGAAAACATAGAGAATAAATTTATAATAATAAATAATCAAATTAGGGATGAAAAACGCAAAAAACGAAAAGTCCCAAACATTTTAAATAAAATAATTTAATGTTATCTATATTTTCTGAAAAACTTCAAATTTTCATCCAAAAAAAATTGTGAAAATTTATATATAAAAAATAACATTCTCATAAAATTACGTTTACTTATGTAACAATTTTTATGTTAGCAATTCTTAAATATCATTTCAGGTTTTCTTAAATTCATTGAATTTAAATTAATATCGACAAATCTGTTTTTCTATTTATTTAAATTGTAAAGGAGTGGCATCTCTGTCAAAATAAGCGAAAAACACAAAGAATAGAAAAAAACAAATTACTTCGTGTTTGACAGGATGATTTTATGTTTATGTTTAATATCTTTATTTTTTTTACTAATATTTCTGTTTATTTATTTGAAAATGAAATAATGAATTGAATATGCTATTTAATTTTTTTATTTATATAAAAAAGTTTTTTAATTAAAGCAAAATATTTTCACTATATCATGATTTTTATTTATGTATGACGACATTTCAACCTAAAAATTTAAGTTTTTATCGATTGGATAAACAACACAAAAATGGTTGTCGTTTAGATAACAACAACAGCTGACTTTAACAATAGCGAATATCGTTTCAAAATTTTACTGATAATTTTTCAATTTTCTTTTTTTTTACAATTCGACTATCGTTAAAAGAAGTGACTGAATCGCGGTACTGAAAAGTTATTAATATCTCCTGAATGGCAATATTTTTTTTAAATGTAAACATTTTTAAATGTAAAGATATTTCTAAATTTAAAATTATTATTTCCGACGTTTTGATATGATTTTCTGAAACTCAATTAATATTTTCTAATTTATAATTGGAAATTTTATTTTCAGTTTTTATAATTGATATTTTCTTAAATTTGAATGGAAAATTTAAAAAGTGAAATTTTGTATTTATGTGAATAATAATGCTTTATTAATTATAAACAATTTTTAAAAATTAGATGTAATCGCAATCAGATATTTTATAGGTAAAGCAGAATAATAATTCTATATAACTATGTAGAACTGTTTTGTAAGCAAAAAACTCATTGACGAACTCGGTAACTCTATTTTGTAAAGACAACAAAAAGTTAACCCCCCAATCTCACATCACACTGAAATTGTAAAATCGTTGTGTACGTATTATCAACGAAAAATTGTTCGAATTAGTCGAATCCATCGCCATTAAATTTTATGCTCAAACATCTGACTGCAATCTCATTTTTAAAATGTTGTCGAAGCGTAAACTTGAAAACATTTGTATACTTCTCTCTCTTATTTTATTTTAAGTAGAGTTACCAAGTTTATTATACAGGCACATGTTTGAGGGAAAATGTTTACATTTATTATTATTAGTATTATTTTAATAATAGTTAATAATATTTATGCTCTATAATTAACAAACTTGCGTTTTTGTATGCGCATTTCAAAAAATAAATCATTATAATAGATTTAACAAGTTAAAACTTTAATTACAATTTTACAGAATCCAGTAAATTTGCATTAAATTTATAACAGGGTAACATTAATCATCGTTAGTGTCTGCCACTATTCGCACGAAAAATTTGGTGCCATTAGTGTGACCACTGCGGAAAATGTGTGTGTATTAGTAAAAAAAATGTGAGTGTATTGAGTTTTTCGAACTTGCAGTGTGATGTGAGATTGGTGGGTAATATGCCAAACTTATGTTCATATTTGTAAAAGAATAATGAAAAAACGTATGAAATAAAAGACCAACCCGTGTATACTCTTAACATTGTTCTGTATGATATCTGGTTGAAAATATTAACATTCATGTTAAAATAGAAATAACTATTGCAAAGCTAATTAGAACAAACAAAAATTATGGCGGCATCTACTGTGGCATAGTCACGCTGAGCAAAATGAAGTGACACTCTGTTATACAAAAGAAATGTATTTTCCCCACAACAAAATACTGCAGAATTTTATGTAAATAAAATAACCGATTTATTTCTAACATGCAGTTACTATGAATATACATACATACATATATATAATATATGTACATTATTTGTATTATTTAATATGTGTATGTATGTATATTTAAATATTACACACAAAAAATACAACATCAAACGTTATTTTTGTGTTTTTCTCTTTAAATAAATTAATACATAAATTTTTTTGCTAAATTTACATTTGGGCAATTCACAACAGGTGTTGTATATTGTATGTTGTATTGAAATACACAATACAATCATTTGTTGTGAACACTCAGTTGTATTTTCATATTGTAAAACGCTTTCTTTAGTAATTTTCGATCCAACGAGGAAAGATCGCTTCGTCGCTTCTGCTATTTTGTATAAGAGAAAACACTTGTCAGTGTTTGCTTTTTGGTCGTGAGATGTACCCTGGAGTTTTAGTTACGTACCTCTTGCATTTTAATTTATAATGAAAAAAAAATGTTAAATGTTTTGGTTGGTACTGAAAGAGAAAATACATACTAAAAATATAAACATTAATTTTTATATAAATAAACTTATCGATGTATTTGCGTTATTTGCCATATTTTATTTTATAATTATTTATGCTGATAATATTGTATGTATTTGTTTTTTCTTTTTCATAAAAACTGGCATTCACTTGGAACTGATATGTTATGATACAATATACAACATTTACTAAACATAGCAAATGAAGTTGGATCGTGTATCAGATTTTTCAGTGAAAATTACCAACAACAATTTTACACTATTGTAAAGTGATACACGATACAAGAGATACAACGATACATTACCCATTGTGAATTGCCCAATTGTTTTTTTTATTAACAACTAGGTATTTTAGCATTATTTGCTTTAGATGTTGGTGAATTTTTACTCCCTTTATATTAACTCGTAGTGTCTGCTTGTCGAAAAAATTTTGGATCGATTTTAACCACTTTCCCGTGACCCAATCGATCTGAAATTTTGCAGGCAGGCTTGTGGCAATGACAGAAATGATCTAACATATTTTTTTAGTGATGCCAAAACAATGGAAACTTTTAAATTTTTCTACCAGAGTTGATAAAAAAATGTACAAAGGGTTTGTTTTTGTTATATTATTACCATAACGACCACAAAAACAACAAGTCCAGCTATGAAAACAATGCAACATTTAGAATAACACAAGAACAATATAGAAATATCATGTTTTTCATTTTTTTTTACTTTTTCAGAGATTTCCCTGGACCTGTTCCACCGATTTTAATGATTTTTGAAGTAGAAATCTTTCCATGAATTTGGTGAATCATTCTCACTAAAAATGATCACTGTAGCTGCAGTATTGAGGGCGTGATCGTGACAAGAACAACATAGAAAATTATTTTTTTTTCAAGACTTTTTTAGTTCTTCATTCAAATCTCGGGCCCTAATCGACCGATTTGGACGATTTTAAATAGCAAATTTCTCAGGATGTTAGTGAATCATTTTTATGTCAACGAGTACCCTAGCTGCCGGATTGATGCCGTCATCGTGATTTCCACAGACGGACAGACGGACATCGCTATATCAACTCCGGTTGTTATAAGGATCACAAATATATAAATTTTATGGGGTCCAAAATTTTTTTTCTAATTATTACAAACGGAATGACAAACTTATATATACCCTCTGCACACTGGAGTGGAGGGTATAACAACTCTACAACAGCAACAATGAGTCATATGTTTTTCAAATAGGAAAAAACTGTTTATGTGTTAGTTTCGGTCATTCCCCAGTATGCATTGAAATATTATTTCGCCAATGTTGGAGAAAAGTTAAGTTCTTAAATTGATGTCAAATGTAATTCTCAACTTGGGTTGAACAATTTTTCTCCTTGTTTGCTTTCAACTTGACATCAAGTTGAGACTTAACATTTTTTCCAATCTTTGAGAAACATTTTTACTCTCAATTGGATATCCAACACTTTTCTCCACTTGAGGCCAAACATTTTTTCAACTTGAATACGATTTGTGTTAAGTCTGAGATATTATTTAAATATGTCATAAATAATAAATTAAATTAAAAAATGCCAAAAAAGTACAAATAAATCATTGATATATTTTTAATTATTTCTGCTTTTTGTCAAATTTTTCAAAAAATGTACAACTAATTAATTCATTTATTTTTAATTCTAGATTTTAAAAAATGTACATAATATGTACATTTAATGTTAAATATGTACATAGTAATGTTAAATATATAATGAAATTAAATTGAAACATTAAAAAAAGTAATTGTTTTCATTTCTAAAATTAGTATAATATTTTTTAATATGGCAATTCCGTACCTTCCATTTGATACCGATTGGAAATATTTCTTTGCTATCAAGTTGAGAATCACAAATTTCTCAATTTGATAACTATGAAAATCGCCATATAAAAAATGTGCCTTTTAAGTTGAGAAGACTATATTCGAACTATTGAGGGCATTTGAGAATTAACGTTGGAGATTTGAAAAATGTATTTGATCTCAAATGCACCTCAACTTGATAGCAAACAAAAATGTTTAGTGGGACATTTATTGTAGGGTCGTTTGCACACACACAAAAAATAGAAAATAAATTGTCAATAAGCAAAGCAAGTGGCTTCGAAATTCGATGATGCCAGTTAATCATTTTTTGTTCACGCGGAATTTATAATTGGAGGAATTTTTTTCTCGAGAAATGTATTTTCCGTGAGAAAGAAATTCCTTGAGAATATTCATAATTGGGATGAATAGCTTTTAATTGGAACTTTTTAGTCAGAATAAATCATAATTCTAGTTAGATATTGGTTAATATTTAATTAGAAAAAATATTGTGGTGGCATCTACGCAATTATTGAGGCAGTCACGGAAAAATTAAATGCAAGTCTGTTTTTTTTAATATAACAAAAATGGATTTTCCCTTTAACAAAATATGGCAGAATTCTTTATAAATGAAATGCAAAATGGAAAATCAATTTTGTGCTAATTCTTAACAAAATTAATAAAATATATATATGTATTATTATATTTATTAATATTTGTAATTTTATTTGACACAATTTCACACACAGTTTTACAGATCAACTGTTTTAATTAGAAAAAATATTGTGGTGGCACCCACGCAATTATTGAGGCAGTCACGGAAAAATTAAATGCAAGTCTGTTTTTTTTAATATAACAAAAATGGATTTTCCCTTTAACAAAATATGGCAGAATTCTTTATAAATGAAATGCAAAATGGAAAATCAATTTTGTGCTAATTCTTAACAAAATTAATAATATATATATATATATGTATTATTATATTTATTAATATTTGTAATTTTATTTGACACAATTTCACACACAGTTTTACAGATCAACTGTTTTCAACTGATTTAGAAGTTTTCTGTTTTTGAAACAGTAGTGCCAATTTGTAATATTTTGTGATGTAATGAAAATCGCAGAATAATAAGTTAATACACAATAAAAAATATTAAATTTTTAAGTTTTATATACATATTGCAATAAAAAAAACTTTGGTAAATTTACATTGAAGATGGTCAGAAATGAATGAGAAAAAAATATATAGGCATTTTAGAAAAGCACATTTAATATTAAACTTTATGCACAAAATATATGGGTTTTTGTTGTTTCGAATTTAACTGTGGCTCTAAGTGAAAAGTTTTAGACCGATCGTATATTACATCTTGAGGATCCTCACCTAATATTTTCAAATATATTAAATTCTTTTTAACTCATTTAACCTCATTACGAAAATAGTAAAACAGTAAATATGGAAAATCCACGCACCTCAAAAAATTGTTTTCTATGAAATAAATTAAAGACATTTCATATTATACAATTTTCTTTCAAAAATGTATCAATTATTGCAAATTTGAAATTTGACATATAGTATTTGTACATATATTTGTATAGATTTCGCAGTATGAAAAGAACTATTATTTCTTTATTTAGAATATATGTAAGTATTGCTCGCAAAAAAATGCAACATCATGAATGAAACACATAGACGACTGCTGGCAGCAGCATTTGTAGTCGTATAGTCAGCTACTTGATTTTTCTGAATACGACAGCAACATATAATACAAATGCTTTTTATTTAAATATACAATTACTTTTACTTATTTAAAATGCATTAGTACAACGTAAAAATAAATAAATTAGTTTAACGCCTTTTGATTATTAATGGAATTATAGCCTTTCATTTTGCGATTTTTTTTTTAAACAAAATAAAATATTTCATAGCACTAACTTCTTTTACATATTTTGTTATATTGTCAACACTATTTTTGTTTTGTAGCCAACAAAACACACTTGCAGTTTTTTTTTTTTCTATTTGAAGAACATATGACTGCCATTGTTGCTGTTGTAGAGTTGTTTTTTTTTTGATTTTGTTTCGTTAACTCTTTTGTATTAAAGCACCTCCAATATATGTATCCATTTTAGTTTGCAAATTCAGTATATTTATAATTTATTACTTACAGCAAAAAATAATAGAAACAATTTTATCAGTTATGCTTACGAAACTATATAAATAGACTTGAAGTTGGCTGCAAAAGCAGTAGCCTGTGTAAAGAACAAGTTAGCGACATGTAACTGTTACGTAACGTGTCAGCCTTTTTTTCACATGAAAAGTATTGGGACGTTCCGGTTACGTTCGGTAACTGTTTTAAATGATTTTCATGTAAAAAAAAACAACTGACTCGTTACGATTACGGGTAGAAAACATTGACCTTTTATATGTATTATAATGCTATGAATGCATTTATCTTTATTTTATTTTATTTATATATTCTTTTTTTTTTGTATTGTATATTATTTTTTTTTATTATTATTACTATTTCATTTAATTATTTTTTTCTTTAAATAAATTAATACATAAAAATTTGTTTTTTAAATTATTGGTGAACTTTTACTCCCTTTACTTACTGCCTTTATATTAACTGGTAGTGTCTGCTTGTCGACAAAATTTTGGATCGATTTTTAGCCCCTTTCCCGTCAGCCAATCGATCTGAAATTTTGCATGCAGGCTCGTGGCAATGACAGAAATGATCTAACAAATTTTTTTAGTGATGCCAAAACAATGGAAACTTTTAAAATTTTCTACCAGAGTTCACAAAAAAATGTACAAAGGGTTTGTTTTTATTATATTATTACCACAACGACCACAAAAACAACAAGTCCAGCTATGACAACAATGCAACATTTAGAATAACAACAGGAACAATATGGAAACATCATGTTTTTCATTTTTTTTTTAATTTTTCATAGATTTACCTGGACCTGTTCCACCGATTTTAATGATTTTTGAAGTAGAAATCTTCCCATGAATTTGGTGAATCATTCTCACTAAAAATTATCACCCTAGCTATCCTATTGAGGGCGTGATCGTGACAAGAACAACATAGAAAATTATATTTTTTCAAGACTTTTTTTAGTTCTTCATTCAAATCTCGGGCCCTAATTGACCGATTTGGACGATTTTAAATAGCAAACTTTTCAGGATGTTAGTGAATCATTTTTTATGCCAACGAGCACCCTAGCTGCCCGATTGATGCCGTCATCGTGATTTCCACAGACGGACAGACGGACAGACGGACAGACGGACAGACGGACATCGCTATATCAACTCCGGTTGTTATAAGGATCACAAATATATATATTTTATGGGGTCCAAATTTTTTTTTCTAATTATTACAAACGGAATGACAAACTTATATATACCCTCTGCACACTGGAGTGGAGGGTATAAAAAATTATAGTTATATTACCAAAATATTTATGAAATATCATTTATGAACAATATTAAAACTAAAAATAATCTAACCCATATAAACAAAGTTTTTATTAAAACTCTTGCTTTGCTTATGCATATGAGTTTTGAATCTCTCCGTGGCTGTGCTTGACTTTGCGTGACTATTTTAAAATTAGTCTTTGGTCACAGCAAGTCTATGGACAAAGTTCAGATCGATCGGATGAGGGAAAATGGGGTTTAAGTCACTACGTGACTGTGCGTGACTGTGTGTGACTATCTTAAAATTAATGTTTGGCCACAACAAGTCTATGGACAATGTTTCAGATCGATCGGATGAAGGGAAATGAGGTTTTAATCTCTCAGTGACTGTGCGTGACTTTGTCAAAATTAATCTTTTTTCGCAGCAAGTCTATCGACCAAGTTTCAGATCGATCGGATGAGGGGAAATGACATTTAGATTACTTCCTGACAGTGCGTGACTACCCCAAAATTAATCTGTAGTCACAGCACGACTATGGGATAAGTTTCAGATGAATTGGATAAGGGGAATGGGGTCGACCCCCGACAGACAGACAGACAGACAGAGAGTATGAGTTAAAAGAAAGAGTTTAAAAACAAAAAGTTGTAGATTTTTTCAATCAATATTAATGATTTCATTGTATTTACATAATAAAATAATATCTTTAATATGCTATCCTGTTAAAAAAATTTAAAAAATACACCTTTTGGAAGGAAAAAAAATACATTCAGTGAATGAATGAATGAGCGATCAGACTCAAATTTCAAATCAAATCATTTCAACTTTTATAATAAATGAAATCGTTTTTTTAATAATTCTATTAAAGACTTTTATAGATCTTGTATTATAAATTTTTCAATATTTGTTCTTTCGCGACAGAACTTAAGCGTTACGTTGTTTAGAACAAATAAAGTTTAGATCTGAAAACAAAATGTTCACAATTTTTATTTGTCGATGTTGGTTTCCAATTTGATCGACGATTCTTTTAATTTTTCAACAAAAATTTGTTTTTTATAATCAAAGAGCTTTTCTCTTTCATTTAAATTATTTTCCTTACATGTTTTATAACAAATCATGAAATATTTTTCGTATATTACATCTTCATTCATCGCTGTTGCAGTGACGACTAAATGGAAGAGCGTAAAATACACGTGAGTTGAGCAGGGACAATTGTCCTATGAAATGAACAGCACTGTTCTAAATAAATCAAACAATTTAAAATTTTGTAAAGGCATTATTGCACTTTACTCTTTTTACTTTTTACCAAAATATACTGTGGTCTCTTATTGAGTGAAATGCCAACTGGCCTCAGCTCGGAAATGTGGGTCAATATATATCAGTCATCAGCACAATAATACTAGGCATAAAAGTTCCTATTTAAGGTGCTATTACACGAAGTGTTTTTTACATATGTACTGTCACTTTTTTTATCCATATGAAATTCCTCATGTTTGTCAAAATTGTCTTTTACATACGATTCATAATTTTTGCTATCACACGTGCATATGTATTTCCGTATGACATAACCTCTAAATGTAAATAACAGCTGATTTAATTTGTGAATTTACAAAAATTTATTGTTAAAAAAATGGTTATATATTTTTTAATTGTTAATTAACACCACAATGTAAACAGTGACGACAGCTCGAAAAATACAACAGTGTATTTTTGTTTTAACAATCAAATCAGAGTTGCATTTTGTAAAGAAATCGGAAGCAACAGCTATATTAAAAAGTATATGCTATCACCTTTATACACGTTGTATACATTGTTTTTATTTATTTGTGATTATTACTGTCAAAAATTCTAATTTGGGAAGAAATTTTTTTTAAACTTTGAAAATTCCACAGCACAGTTTATCACAAATAAAATTTTTGAAATATAAAAAATATATAATAATGGCATTAAAGTAAGTAACATAATATACATTATAGTTTCAAAAGAAAATGTGTAAATACTAGTGTACAGAAAAAAGCTAAGCAACAGGTACACCAATGGTTGTTTGCCCAACAAATGTAGGTGTGACAAATGTCCACCATGAAAATTTAAGTGTTAGAGGAACCTCCTGAGGCGGACAAATAGAGGGATGTAAGGATTCTGCAGAGTTAGAACATATCAGAGGAATTACAGAAACAAAGAAGAGCGCACCAATTTTCATGGCCAATTCAAATTTCAGACAAGTTAATGCTGAATTAAAGAATGTATTGGTCGGTACGGTTGGAGAAGCTCTTTTAACAAGAGAAAATATATTAACCGAAGACAAGTTACAGTAAACACCCACTACAATTTTAATGTATTCGCTTTGTGGTTAGGGTATAATGACTTAGTGCTGATGTTTGTAACCATCTTTAATTATACCGATTGGCTCAATCACTTTGTGAGTTGATTAAGCAATGTCCGCCCGTCCGTCTCTGTGTCCATGTAAACCTTGTAATCAAACTACAGCTCGCAAATATGAATATATTTTGATGCAATCTAGTATATAAGCGTCTATCGGCCATAGGATGAACGCTATTTAAATTGGTGAAAATCTGTCCATGTTCAAATTTGATTTATGCTTATTTTCTATATCCAATTAGTTGGGCCTTAGAGATAGGGCCTGTGAACGCATGGCTTAACTATAAGCTTCTAAGTGGGTATTTATACATTTTTCTCCTAAAAATTATAATGCATATAAGTAGATACGAACTTGAAGTAGTAAAAAATTAAACAATGTTATTTATATATATATATTTTTCTTAATATAGTGTGTGTTTAATGGGTTGTGATCTTGGGGAGGCAAGACTCCATACGTTACCGAGGGATCCGAACCGGTATGTCTATATTTATATATTTTTTATATATTCTAAATTTGTTATTTTTTCTATATTAAATTGATATTCAGATCTTGTTCTTACATATTTATAACAAATAATAAACATCTTTTACAAAAGTCAATATAGTGTTTTTTATTAAAATCCAATGGTTTTTTTTAATAACTTTTACAATTAGGTGGTCGATTTACAACAAAGTTGCTAGCTTTACAAAGTTACACAACAAATTTACCTTTATATATCCTAACAAACTTTTTACATCAAATGCTGTAAACTATAATCTGGCTATAAACTATATCCAGCAAAATACATTCAGATTTAAAACAGATAGTTTTCTTATGGTTAACGGCCGTCTTAAAATAATATATTTTGGTATTGCGAGTAATATAGCCACTGATTCAACGAGTATACACTCGCAAAAATGTCTCCTCAAGCGCCGATGCTACTGCTGGAACTGCTCCGAGTGCCATTGGCGTTGTTGTGTGGTGTGTTGTCGGAAGGGCTATATGCGCTGTTAGATTGTCCAGATTTGTGACTACTACAAATTTGCGGTTGCTGTTTAATCTGGGTTGTGAAGACCGGTTCTACCTACTGATTTAAAGGTACTGATAGGGCTGTGCCAGCACAAGCTTTTACTGCCTCTGGACACAAACGTTTAGGCACATCCCGCAAGTCTTTTTGATCTATTACTTTATCCGAAAAACTGCCTCCAACAGCAGCTTTGCTTATTGTACTCAACAATTTTTCCTGTTGCTATAAGTACACAAATTGAAAAAATAAATAACAATGAATACTAATTATCTTAATAAACAATGATTATCATATCATGCACAGAAGAGGCAGAAAAATATTTTGTAGCAAAGAAAACTGGAAGAGTTTGGCTTAAAACTTTAATTATATAATCGTCACTGTAAGGTTTAAAAACAAATGCAGTGCATATATGAATATCAGTGATTTCAAAATGTTTATATATATTATTAACTTACATTGTTTTTCTGCTTTTGGTTCTTGCAATTGTTACAACAAATCCTTTTCTATGCCACCGAAATTTTCTGCTACCTTTTCAACTTTAAGTTGGGCTTTCTTAGCTACTTCTGCTTGTAGTCCATCTACTAATTTTTGTAAGTCATTTGTTGTTTTGTCTGTTTTACATTTTACTGAAGTTGTTTTTCTTTATACTTCAATCCCATTTCCAAATAATCAATTTTTGTAGTTTTTGGTGGTTCTGTATTTGTTGTTCGTAATTGTTAATTTTTGGAACTCACATTTTTAAGGGTTTACTAGCCTTTATAAAATTAAATCTGTTCAACAGGCTGTTGTTTAGAAGCGTCCTCAATTGTAGATATCTGTTGTTATATTTGAGATTTTGTCTTCAGTTGCGACTAATTTTTATTCCTTTTCAGCTGGATGTCTACTTATAGGAGTAAAAAAAGTGCCAATTAATGTTTTATTTATAAAGCCAATGGTATAGTGCCCAAAGCATTGAATAATACCGGACAAATTTCGATTTAGGGCCACTCACACGCAAGTCATAATCCAAAGCATTAATACCACAATTCAACTTGCGAAAAGTTTCGTGACTCGCCACCAGCAACTGGACCAATAGTTAGCTCAACTATAGTAATTTTTGATTCCTTCCTTTCGGCCCTGGGTTGAGCAGTGGTGAATGTAACTGGCAAATTTACCACCATTTATACCAACATTACTGGTATTATAACAATCACAAGCTTTGGGTTTTAATATGCATCTTTTATAATTTTTATTTCTGAAAAGGAAATACCACAGATTACTAAATTAAATGTTAATTAGTCAAAAATACAATTTTATGAATTTTTTTTCAATGTTTATACTCACTAAATTTCCATTGCTTTTATTTTTTATGATGTCAGTGGTTGAAAACATGTTCTATAGCTGTTCACTTGCACACATTATATTTTGTATATTCTATTTTTTTAATCTCTTTCGCACTTCTTTACCAAAACAAAATGGAGAAAAAGGTAAACAAAGCCATACGGTTCGAGATTGGTTTTTTGACAGCTGTCAAGCTGTCACAACTGGTATAAACTGTGATTAACACTAAACAATTTATTTTTCTTTCAATATTAATCTTTAAAATTTATTCTGTTTTTCTTTCGCCACAAGCAGGGTTGTATTTTCATATGTTTGTCATGCAAAAATAGAACCTGTGAGTTTCCTCATGTTTTGTACATAAACAATGTTTCATATGTATCACACGATGTGTAAAACTTCTGCTGTGGGAAAATTTGACAGTACATATGTAAAAAACACATCATGTAATAGCACCTTTACTTTTTTTATACCCTCCACACGTCAGTGGCAGAGGGTATATATAGGTTTGTCATTCCATTTGTAACGCATCGAAAAACTAATTTCCGACCCCATAAAGTATATATATTCTTGATCCTTATCACAACTCGAGTCGATATAGCGATGTCCGTCTGTCCATCTGTCTCTTGAAATCGAGCTCATTCACAAAAACAGCCATCTAACTGGATAAGGTTACAAAAATATCGTTTGCTGTAATTCCCAGCAGGTCGGTATTGAAAATGGGCTACATCGGGCATCATTGTGATTAGATACAAGCAAAAATATGTAGATATCTCTAAAAAAAAAACATAAAACCCAGTGTGTTTGTTGTACCAATTTAGTGCTTGAACATAATAATTGTACAACAACATAAAAAAATGCCACAAAAATAATATGCATATATATTAACAATACAAGAACATAGCTCATGTTAGTATTATTGCCATTATATTAGAGAAAGCTAAAAATTGGAAAAGCTCAGCTTGTTCATACAAACTCTCGTATATAAAAAGAAAAACATTTCTCATGTTCTTTTCTTTCAAATGTTGAGTTAAATAGTTGATTAAGCATGAGTTGAAGTAATAGGCAGAAGGATGCTGACGATGAACAAGTCGCTTTGTTCGAAAGTAGCTACTCCATCTAGCGCTGTCTTCAATTTTTTTTCTAATATTTCTCTTTCATTACAAAAATTATTATCTTTCTTTCATTAGAAAAATATATACATGATCTTAAACCGAACAATAAATGACTAATTATTCCAATACAGATCAACAATACATAACAATAACATACAACACATGAGGTACAATGCATTTGTGTAATCTGTTAAGATTTCACATGCCATTACAGTTCCACCTAGAGGACAATGGCAAAAACAAAGAGCTGTTCACATTACAAGACTTGTAATTGATCTGGCTATGTTAATGTAGAGACAGCTAAAAATTGGAAAAGCTCAGCTTGTTCATACAAACTCTCGTATATAAAAAGAAAAACATTTCTCATGTTCTTTTCTTTCAAATGTTGAGTTAAATAGTTGATTAAGCATGAGTTGAAGTAATAGGCAGAAGGATGCTGACGATGAACAAGTCGCTTTGTTCGAAAGTAGCTACTCCATCTAGCGCTGTCTTCAATTTTTTTCTAATATTTCTCTTTCATTACAAAAATTATTATCTTTCTTTCATTAGAAAAATATATACATGATCTTAAACCGAACAATAAATGACTAGTTATCACGTTATAATAAAAAAAATCGCCAATATGAAAAAAAAATGAAAACGAAAAATGGAAATTTTCCAATGGAAAATGAAAATGGAAAATGGAGAATGAAAAATAAAAATGAAAAATGGAAAATGAAAAACGGAAAATGGAAAATGTAAAATAGAAAATGAAAAATAGAGAATAGAAAATGGAAAATGAAAAATGAAAAATGGAAAATGGAAAATAGAAAATTGAGAATGGAAAATGGAAAATGAAAAACGGAAAATTTAAAATGAAAAATGTAAAATAGAATATGAAAAATGGAGAATGGAAAATGAAAAATGAAAAATGGAAAATGCAAAATGAAAAATGGAAAATGCAAAATGAAAAATATAAAATGAAATTGAAATATGGAAAATGAAAATTGAAAAAGGAAAAATGGAAAGTGGAAAATGGAAACGAAAACTGATATATGAAAAATGGAAAATGAAAATTGAAAAAGGGAAAATGGAAAATGAAAATTTAAAAATGAAAAATAGAAAATGAAAATTGAAGAATGAAAAATGAGTAATAGAAGATGGAAATTGAAAAATTAGAAATGAAAAATGGAAAATGAAAATGAAAAATGGAAAATGAAAATTGAAAAATGAATATTAAAAAATGAAAAATGGAAAACGCAAAATGGAAAAAGGAAAATGGGAAATGGAAAATGAAAATTGAAAAATGGAAAATGAAAAATTAAAATTGAAAAATGAAAAATGGAAAATGGACAATGAAAAATTGAAAAAATGAAAAACGGAAAATGAAAAATGGAAAACGAAAACTGAAAAATTAAAAATGGAAAATGAAAATTGAAAAATGAAAAATGGAAAATGAAAATGGAAAAATGAAGCATTAAAAATGGAAAATGAAAATTTAAAAATGAAAAACGGAAAATGGAAAATGAAAATGGCAAATGGAAATTGAAAAATTAAAAATGAAAAATGGAAAATGAAAATTGAAAATTTAAAAATGGAAAGTGGAAAATGAATAACGAAAATTAAAAAATAAAAGATGAAAAATTACAAAATGAAAAATTTTAAATGGAAAATGGAAACTGAAATATGAAAAATGGAATATGGAAAGTGCAAAATGAAAATTGAAAAATGGAACATGAAAAATTCAGATTGAAAAATGAGTAACGAAAGATGAAAAATGAAAAATGAATTATGAAAAATTAAAAATTAATAATTAATGCTTAAAAATTAAAAATTAAAAATTAAAATTTAAAAATTAAAAATTAAAAACTAAAAATTAAAAATAAGAAATTAAAAATTAAAAATTAAAAATAGTAAATTAAAAATTAATAATTTAAAATTGGAAATTAAAAATTAAAATTTAAAAATTAAAAATTAAAAATTGGAAATTAAAAATTAAAAGTTAAAAATTAAAAATTAAAAATTAAAAATTAAAAATTAAAAATTGGAAATTAAAAACTAAAAACTAAATATTAAAAATTAAAAATTAAAAATTAAAAATTAAAAATTAAAAATTAAAAATTAAAAATTAAAAATTAAAAATTAAAAATTAAAAATTAAAAATTAAAAATTAAAAATTAAAAATTAAAAATTAAAAATTAAAAATTAAAAATTAAAAATTAAAAATTAAAAATTAAAAATTAAAAATTAAAAATTAAAAATTAAAAATTAAAAATTAAAAATTAAAAATTAAAAATTAAAAATTAAAAATTAAAAATTAAAAATTAAAAATTAAAAATTAAAAATTAAAAATTAAAAATTAAAAATTAAAAATTAAAAATTAAAAATTAAAAATTAAAAATTAAAAATTAAAAATTAAAAATTAAAAATGAAAAATTAAAAACTAAAAATTAAAAATTAAAAATTAAAAATTAAAAATTAAAAATTAAAAATTAAAAATTAAAAATTAAAAATAAAAAATTAAAAATTAAAAATTAAAAATTAAAAATTAAAAATTAAAAAATAAAAATTAAAAATTAAAAATTAAAAATTAAAAATTGGCATCAGGTCAAAAGTTTCTAATTGTTGCAAAATACATACATTGTAAATTTTCGATTTTTAAAAAATAACACAGGTAGCCCAAGCAAATTTTTTTTATTTTTGAGTGTAAATTTCTTATTATATTGAATTCACAACAGAATTTTAACACAGAAATTTTGGGCCGCTTTAAAATAAATCAGGTAGCGCAAGCGGATCTTTTATTGTGCTCAATTCAGTAACAAAATTTTGATGATCACTGCCTTCCAGAATTTGTATTTTTTATTATTGCGAATACATTCATATTACAAAACATTATCCATCTTCTTAAAAACACTTCGGCATCCTATCAAAATCAAAATAAAATATGAAATAAATTAAAATTTCTGTTTTCAAGCACCAAAAAAATATCGTGAAAAATGATATAAAAATCTGCAAAAATTAGATAATATTTGGTGTTTTATAACCTTTAAAATAAACATAATTTTATGAAAAGGTAAGTGCAGTTATTTTCAAACTTGAATTTTGCTACTCCAACTATATTTGTAAACCTTTGCCAGATGTTACGAAAAGAAAATGAAATACGTGCTGCATTATTGAAGGAAGATGATGACACGTACTCAGAGACTTCTGCTCATCTGGAATTTGACAAAAGCTCTTATGGTACTATGTAATACAGCTTACGCCAGGAATTTCAAGATATGCACCTACTCGTATAAATGATGTAATTTGAGCTTTTCAATCGCTAATTACAGAAAGTATTAAAAAGTTATAACTGATATTACAAACTTGGAAGGACAACGAATATATCAAGAAAACAAAAAACCTTTAGACAGCATAGCACTGGTAGCGTTTATTGGACTTTTGGTATTGCCTGGTGTACTCAAGTCACATAACGAAGCACTTAAAAGCTTGTGGGATGACATGTTTTCTGTGCTGCTATGTCACTCAAGCGATAAAAAGTTTCAAGAAGATTTGATGATCGCAGCACACGAGCTGCTCGCAGAAACCCGGATAAGATGGTTCCAATTCAGGATTTGTGTGATAAATGGGTGGAAATATTGCAAAACTTACTCGGTCCAGGTGAAAATGTTACCATCGACGAGCAATTGGTAGGGTTTCGACGTAAGTGCCCGTTTCGCCAATATATGCAAAATAAAACTGCAAAATATGCCATTAAATTTTGGGTACTTGATTTATGTGCAACAGAGCTAAAAGTTTAAATGTTACAATTGATAAATTTTTACATCATATGAACTTGGGCAATTGCTGCTGAAAATTACAACATCCATAACACTTGTACTTTTGGAAGTGAAAGGTAAGAAAGCCTGTGCTTTCATCAACGTTTGCGTTTACTGGGGATACCACTATGGTATCTTACATACCAAAAAATAATGTGAGTACGATCACAGGGGAGATGTGTAAACATCTAGTAATTAAAGATTTTTTTACTGCACTTTTTTAAAATCAAGCAGAAAGCGTCATCTATGTATCATTTATAAAAATCAACTGCAGGAACTCTGTTAATTTAAAAATATTTGTTATTATTTATTACTTCTACCGGTTAATTTTCCGTTTTTTATTTTTCGTTTTTCGCTTTTCATTTTTTATGTTTCATTTTTTATGTTTCATTTTTCATTTTTTATTTTTCATTTCTTAAATTTTCATTTTTCTTGTTTCGTTTTTCATTTTTAATTTTTCGTTTTTTATTTTTAATTTTTTATTTTTCATTTTTCATTCTTTATTTTTCATTTTAGTTTTTGCTTTTAATTTTTTATTTTCCATTTTTTATTTTTCATTTGTCATTTTTCATTGTTAATTTTTTTTTTTTCATTTTTTATTTTTAAATATTAATTTTTTATTTTTCATTTTTCACTTTATATTTTTCATTTTTCATTTTCAAACAGGTAATATCGTAATTTTTTCACCAATGCAATCATAGTCACACCGATTTTGTCTTACTTCTTACATGGTAAGCTGTTTTTGTGATTGTATTGTGCAATAGAAATTTACCCAACAAAAAAAAAAAAAAAAAAACAAGTGTGTTATCTTTCAAAACGCTTTACACAAAAATCAAGAAGTTCCAAGTGACATCGAAAAAATATCATTCATCATTTTAGATTATAATCCGACCACATTTGGCGATGACACAGTAGATAGAAAGATAGCCAGTTATACTTTTACAAGAAAAAGAAACAGATGGTCAGTTGTTGTGTTCACCAATATATTAGATGAGTAGTGTAGTTATGCCGGTTCTGGATCAAGTTTTACCTACAAAAGTAAGCCACGAGGTATGCACGGAGCATACTATACCCTATTTCACATACAAAGCTAAAAGCTCATACTGTGGTAGGTAGCAAATTCCCCTTAAAGTTCACCATACTGTGGTGGTAGTAAATTCACAAACCTTCCACAAGCTAAAATATTCACACCTTAAAGTTTAAAAAGCTTTACTTTTTATAAATCATATGGTGAATTTTATATATATGAGTTGAAGCTGATATGCTTTTTTTTGCAAAGTTTAAATATTCGTCTTAAAGTTCAGCCAATTCAATCATGCTAACAACCTCAAAAACCTATACAACTTTTTATTGCAAGTTTTTTGTTCAATAATTAGGGAGACGTTTATAAAATTATAGGATTTTGTTAAAGTACATATAATTCAAAGAAACAACTTTGTTTATGATTATTATTATTATTATTTAACGTATATTATAGAATACAAGTTTTTAAATCTGTTATATAAGTTAAGGTATGTCTCACATACTGTGAAAGACATACCAACAATTATGGTAAACAAGTCCGTCCGCCAATTAAATCGTCTAAAATGGTATCATTCATTAACCATTTACTTTTTATTTTTACGTGCAAAGAAAACAAATATGTTACCACCAAGCTTGACTAATATTTTATTTCGTCATTTATTTTATGAATGTTTTGCCCGGATCAAATTACTCTCAACGGGCACGAGTATTTCCCAATATCATATTGCGGTGTTTAGCATATGTCATTCTGGTGCAATATCAAATTGCACCGTTTACAGTTCTTTTTATTTTTTTTGTTTCTTTCACAATCCCATTTGCGTCCAATCACACTTTAATTGTTTTGAGTGTCAAATTCGACATACAAACATATTGTGAAAACGCACTAACAAATCGTTTACCCATTTTGTAAAACATAAACAATTCTCAGGTTGCTGCACTTGAAATTGTCTGTGGTTTCACAATCACTATTGTGAAATAAAGGCAACGCACTTGAGAACGATTTATGTCAACCATCTGTTTTGCTGATTGGCATTTCTCGATGGTTTTTATTCTTTAGCATTTTTCGGTGGTGTCTCTCTGTTGCTGAGAAACAGAATTGCTGTTACTATATTAAGTTAGTGTTAAGATTTTTGTAAGTAAGTGGATCGCGGTGAATCGCATAACTCAGGCCTACATAGTAGGATAACAAAAGAATTATATTAAAATAAATTAACTTAATAAAATAAAACTCATTGAATATTATAAATTGAAAACAAAAAATAATTAGGATAACAAAAGAATTATATTAAAATAAATTAACTTAATAAAATAAAACTCATTGAATATTATAAATTGAAAACAAAAATAATTAGGATAACAAAAGAATTATATTAAAATAAATTAACTTAATAAAATAAAACTCATTGAATATTATAAAATGAAAACGAAAAATAATTGGCGCCCAACGCGGTGAGAACTCAATAATCCTAGAAGAAAATTTCTTTGTGTGAACATTTTTAATCGTGAAACAACGAAATCTTTTTGAACTTTTTTTGTGAAAAATCTCAAAAAAAGAGACATAATAAAATTAAACAAAGAATTAAATTAAACGGAAAGAACCTCGTTTCTCAAAAGAAAAAAACAACAACGGTTAAATAATTAAACAGTTCAATTGTAGAAACTCGTAAAAATAAAAAAAAAAAAAAAAAAACTAAGATATTAATCTAAAAATTAGAGTGTTAAAGGTTTAATCGGAAAAATAAAAATCCAAACAGAAACTAAAAACTATAGTATTAAAGTATTAACTGTTTAATTGTGAAAAACTAGATTTTGTTAAATAAACCTCAACCAAACACTTTCGAAATAAATAAGAGGAGTGTTCCTATTCTCCCAACACCTTTTTTTTACAAAACCCTGCGAAGTCAACCATATTCCATGAAATCCAACATTTAAGCACTCTCCAATCAAGCAGCCCAATTTAAAGGAAGAAAATTCAGAAATCTACAAACTCTGCACCATCACTGCAAAACTACAGGCAAACAACCAACAAAATGAAGTTAAACCTTTTTATGTAAGTTTACTTAAGCTATATTTTTTTTCTACATATTACCAAATTTTGTAAATTGAAATAAGATTTTATCATTTATATTTCCCCCAAAGTGTTAATATTATTTTTTTTTCACGATAAAGCTGCATGTTTTTATGTAAGCCAATATTTTTCTAAATTCTAAATCAATCTTAAATTCTGTGAAGTTTAAAGCTAAAATTATTTTTCTGGTATATAGAGTTAAAAAAATTATTGTAAATTAAAATTTTTCTCTAAAGCCCTAAATCTTATCCTATGTGAAAAATATTAATTATCTGAAACCATAAAACCCTTTAGTTCTAAGCTAGTTATTATTCTAAATTTGTCATTATTTAATTATTTAAAAAATTAATTTTGAACTTTTAAACTAAATTTTGAACTATTATGTTTTGTTGTTCCAAGTGTTAAAAGTAAAAAAAAACGAACAACCTTGAATAAAAAAAAAACACCCTTTTCTTGAAAAGTTGATTAATTATTTGAATTTTTTTTTTTTTGCTTAAAGCGGTTCTAGGAAAATTAATTAGAATTCATAATTTTTTATAAAATTGTTGTAACCTAATTATTTCTACCTAAATTCTCTAAGCCGTATTTTGTGACAGTTCTGGTGCATTAAGATTGTAGATTAAAATTTTGTAGATTAAAATTTTTCGTAACTAGAATCTTATATTAAAAAATGACATACGACTCTGACACTTCATCCGAATATCATTCGGAAATAGAGGACAGATTGGAGACACTAATAGATCTTTACACCATTAGGGAAATTGGAAATTTTCCAATGGAAAATGAAAATGGAAAATGGAGAATGAAAAATAAAAATGAAAAATGGAAAATGAAAAACGGAAAATGGAAAATGTAAAATAGAAAATGAAAAATAGAGAATAGAAAATGGAAAATGAAAAATGGAAAATGGAAAATGGAAAAAGAAAATTGAAAAATGAAAAATGGAAAATGGAAAATAGAAAATTGAGAATGGAAAATGGAAAATGAAAAACGGAAAATTTAAAATGAAAAATGTAAAATAGAATATGAAAAATGGAGAATGGAAAATGAAAAATGAAAAATGGAAAATGCAAAATGAAAAATGGAAAATGCAAAATGAAAAATATAAAATGAAATTGAAATATGGAAAATGAAAATTGAAAAATGAAAATTGAAAAATGGAAAATGAAAATTGAAAAATGAAAAATGAAAATTGAAAAAGGAAAAATGGAAAGTGGAAAATGGAAACGAAAACTGATATATGAAAAATGAAAAATGGAAAATGAAAATTGAAAAAGGGAAAATGGAAAATGAAAATTTAAAAATGAAAAATAGAAAATGAAAATTGAAGAATGAAAAATGAGTAATAGAAGCTGGAAATTGAAAAATTAGAAATGAAAAATGGAAAATGAAAATGAAAAATGGAAAACGAAAATTGAAAAATTAATATTAAAAAATGAAAAATGAAAAATGGAAAATGGAAAACGCAAAATGGAAAAAGGAAAATGGGAAATGGAAAATGAAAATTGAAAAATGGAAAATGAAAAATTAAAATTGAAAAATGAAAAATGGAAAATGGACAATGAAAAATTGAAAAAATGAAAAACGGAAAATGAAAAATGGAAAATGGAAAACGAAAACTGAAAAATTAAAAATGGAAAATGAAAATTGAAAAATGAAAAATGGAAAATGAAAATGGAAAAATGAAGCATTAAAAATGGAAAATGAAAATTTAAAAATGAAAAACGGAAAATGGAAAATGAAAATGGCAAATGGAAATTGAAAAATTAAAAATGAAAAATGGAAAATGAAAATTGAAAATTTAAAAATGGAAAGTGGAAAATGAATAACGAAAATTAAAAAATGAAAGATGAAAAATTACAAAATGAAAAATTTTAAATGGAAAATGGAAACTGAAATATGAAAAATGGAATATGGAAAGTGCAAAATGAAAATTGAAAAATGGAACATGAAAAATTCAGATTGAAAAATGAGTAACGAAAGATGAAAAATGAAAAATGAATTATGAAAAATTAAAAATTAATAATTAATGCTTAAAAATTAAAAATTAAAAATTAAAAATTAAAAATTAAAATTTAAAAATAAAAAATTAAAAATTAAAAATTAAAAACTAAAAATTAAAAATAAGAAATTAAAAATTAAAAATTAAAAATAGTAAATTAAAAATTAATAATTTAAAATTGGAAATTAAAAATTAAAATTTAAAAATTAAAAATTAAAAATTGGAAATTAAAAATTAAAAGTTAAAAATTAAAAATTAAAAATTAAAAATTGGAAATTAAAAATTAAAAACTAAATATTAAAAATTAAAAATTAAAAATTAAAAATTAAAAATTAAAAATTAAAAATTAAAAATTAAAAATTAAAAATTAAAAATTAAAAATTAAAAATTAAAAATTAAAAATTAAAAATTAAAAATTAAAAATTAAAAATTAAAAATTAAAAATTAAAAATTAAAAATTAAAAATTAAAAATTAAAAATTAAAAATTAAAAATTAAAAATTAAAATTAAAAATTAAAAATTAAAAATTAAAAATTAAAAATTAAAAATTAAAAATAAAATTAAAAATGAAAAATTAAAATAAAAATTAAAAATTAAAAATTAAAAGATTAAAAATTAAAAATTAAGAAATTAAACATTAAAAATTAAAAATTAAAGATTAAAAGATTAAATTAAAAATTAAAAATTAAAATTAAAAATTAAAAATTAAAATATAAAAATTAAAAATTAAAAATTAAAAATTAAAAATTAAAAATTAAAAATTAAAAATTAAAACTTAAAAATTAAAAATTAAAAATTAAAAATTAAAAAATTAAAAATTAAAAATTAAAAATTAAAAATTAAAAATTAAAAATTAAAAATTAAAAATTAAAAATTAAAATTAAAAATTAAAAATTAAAAATTAAAAATTAAAAATTAAAATTAAAAATTAAAATTAAAAATTAAAAATTAAAAATTAAAAATTAAAAATTAAAAATTAAAAATTAAAAATTAAAAATTAAAAATTAAAAATTAAAAATTAAAAATTAAAAATTAAAAATTAAAAATTAAAAATTAAAAATTAAAAATTAAAAATTAAAAAATTAAAAATTAAAAATTAAAAATTAAAAATTATAATTAAAAATTAAAAATTAAAAATAATTAAAAATAAAAATTAAAAATTAAAAATTAAAAATTAAAAATTAAAAATTAAAAATTAAAAATTAAAAATTAAAAATTAAAAATTAAAAATTAAAAATTAAAAATTAAAAATTAAAAAATTAAAAATTAAAAATTAAAAATCAAAATTAAAAAATTAAAAATTAAAAAATAAAAATTAAAAATTAAAAATTAAAAATTAAAAATTAAAAATTAAAAAATTAAAAATTAAAAATTAAAAATTAAAAATAAAAATTAAAAATTAAAAATTAAAAATTAAAAATTAAAAATTAAAAATTAAAAATTAAAAATTAAAAATTAAAAATTAAAAATTAAAAATTAAAAATTAAAAATTAAAAATTAAAAATTAAAAATGAAAAATTAAAAACTAAAAATTAAAAATTAAAAATTAAAAATTAAAAATTAAAAAATAAAATTAAAAATTAAAAATTAAAAATTAAAAATTAAAAATTAAAAATTAAAAATTAAAAATTAAAAATTAAAAATTAAAAATTAAAAATTAAAAATTAAAAATTAAAAATTAAAAATTAAAAATTAAAAATTAAAAATTAAAAATTAAAAATTAAAAATTAAAAATTAAAAATTAAAAATTAAAAATTAAAAATTAAAAATTAAAAATTAAAAATTAAAAATTAAAAATTAAAAATTAAAAATTAAAAATTAAAAATTAAAAATTAAAAATTAAAAATTAAAAATTAAAAATTAAAAAATAGAAACTTAAAATTAAAAATTTAAAAAATTAAAAATTAAAGACTCATGTGGAGGGTATCAAAAAATTCGGCGCAGCCGAATTTAACACTCTTACTTGTTTTATTTTATTATGCCCTATTCAGTAACCGCTAAAAAATCGTATAGTTAGCGCTAGCGAATTTTCGTTGTTTTAAAATTTTAAGTGTAATTTTTTTATTATGTCAGCTTAATTTTTTGACCTGGCATCAGGTCAAAAGTTTCTAATTGTTGCAAAATACATACATTGTAAATTTTCGATTTTTAAAAATAACCCAGGTAGCCCAAGCAAATTTTTTTTTATTTTTGAGTGTAAATTTCTTATTATATTGAATTCACAACAGAATTTTAACACAGAAATTTTGGGCCGCTTTAAAATAAATCAGGTAGCGCAAGCGGATCTTTTATTGTGCTCAATTCAGTAACAAAATTTTGATGATCACTGCCTTCCAGAATTTGTATTTTTTATTATTGCGAATACATTCATATTACAAAACATTATCCATCTTCTTAAAAACACTTCGGCATCCTATCAAAATCAAAATAAAATATGAAATAAATTAAAATTTCTGTTTTCAAGCACTAAAAAAATATCGTGAAAAATGATATAAAAATCTGCAAAAATTAGATAATATTTGGTGTTTTATAACCTTTAAAATAAACATAATTTTATGAAAAGGTAAGTGCAGTTATTTTCAAATTTGAATTTTGCTACTCCAACTATATTTGTAAACCTTTGCCAGATGTTACGAAAAGAAAATGAAATACGTGCTGCATTATTGGAGGAAGATGATGACACGTGCTCAGAGACTTCTGCTCATCTGGAATTTGACAAAAGCTCTTATGGTACTATGTAATACAGCTTACGCCAGGAATTTCAAGATATGCACCTACTCGTATAAATGATGTAATTTGAGCTTTTCAATCGCTAATTACAGAAAGTATTAAAAAGTTATAACTGATATTACAAACTTGGAAGGACAACGAATATATCAAGAAAACAAAAAACCTTTAGACAGCATAGCACTGGTAGCGTTTATTGGACTTTTGGTATTGCCTGGTGTACTCAAGTCACATAACGAAGCACTTAAAAGCTTGTGGGATGACATGTTTTCTGTGCTGCTATGTCACTCAAGCGATAAAAAGTTTCAAGAAGATTTGATGATCGCAGCACACGAGCTGCTCGCAGAAACCCGGATAAGATGGTTCCAATTCAGGATTTGTGTGATAAATGGGTGGAAATATTGCAAAACTTACTCGGTCCAGGTGAAAATGTTACCATCGACGAGCAATTGGTAGGGTTTCGACGTAAGTGCCCGTTTCGCCAATATATGCAAAATAAAACTGCAAAATATGCCATTAAATTTTGGGTACTTGATTTATGTGCAACAGAGCTAAAAGTTTAAATGTTACAATTGATAAATTTTTACATCATATGGACTTGGGCAATTGCTGCTGAAAATTACAACATCCATAACACTTGTACTTTTGGAAGTGAAAGGTAAGAAAGCCTGTGCTTTCATCAACGTTTGCGTTTACTGGGGATACCACTATGGTATCTTACATACCAAAAAATAATGTGAGTACGATCACAGGGGAGATGTGTAAACATCTAGTAATTAAAGATTTTTTTACTGCACTTTTTTAAAATCAAGCAGAAAGCGTCATCTATGTATCATTTATAAAAATCAACTGCAGGAACTCTGTTAATTTAAAAATATTTATTATTATTTATTATTTCTACCGGTTAATTTTCCGTTTTTTATTTTTCGTTTTTCGCTTTTCATTTTTTATGTTTCATTTTTTATGTTTCATTTTTTATGTTTCATTTTTTATGTTTCATTTTTCATTTTTTATTTTTCATTTCTTAAATTTTCATTTTTCTTGTTTCGTTTTTCATTTTTAATTTTTCGTTTTTTATTTTTAATTTTTTATTTTTCATTTTTCATTCTTTATTTTTCATTTTAGTTTTTGCTTTTAATTTTTTATTTTCCATTTTTTATTTTTCATTTGTCATTTTTCATTGTTAATTTTTTTTTTTCATTTTTTATTTTTAAATATTAATTTTTTATTTTTCATTTTTCACTTTATATATTTCATTTTTCATTTTCAAACAGGTAATATCGTAATTTTTTCACCAATGCAATCATAGTCACACCGATTTTGTCTTATTTCTTACATGTTAAGCTGTTTTTGTGATTGTATTGTGCAATAGAAATTTACCCAACAAAAAAAAAAAAACAAGTGTGTTATCTTTCAAAACGCTTTACACAAAAATCAAGAAGTTCCAAGTGACATCGAAAAAATATCATTCATCATTTTAGATTATAATCCGACCACATTTGGCGATGACACAGTAGATAGAAAGATAGCCAGTTATACTTTTACAAGAAAAAGAAACAGATGGTCAGTTGTTGTGTTCACCAATATATTAGATGAGTAGTGTAGTTATGCCGGTCTGGATCAAGTTTTACCTACAAAAGTAAGCCACGAGGTATGCACGGACCATACTATACCCTATTTCACATACAAAGCTAAAAGCTCATACTGTGGTAGGTAGCAAATTCACCTTAAAGTTCACCATACTGTGGTGGTAGTAAATTCACAAACCTTCCACAAGCTAAAATATTCACACCTTAAAGTTTAAAAAGCTTTACTTTTTATAAATCATATGGTGAATTTTATATATATGAGTTGAAGCTGATATGCTTTTTTTTGCAAAGTTTAAATATTCGTCTTAAAGTTCAGCCAATTCAATCATGCTAACAACCTCAAAAACCTATACAACTTTTTATTGCAAGTTTTTTGTTCAATAATTAGGGAGACGTTTATAAAATTATAGGATTTTGTTAAAGTACATATAATTCAAAGAAACAACTTTGTTTATGATTATTATTATTATTATTTAACGTATATTATAGAATACAAGTTTTTAAATCTGTTATATAAGTTAAGGTATGTCTCACATACTGTGAAAGACATACCAACAATTATGGTAAACAAGTCCGTCCGCCAATTAAATCGTCTAAAATGGTATCATTCATTAACCATTTACTTTTTATTTTTACGTGCAAAGAAAACAAATATGTTACCACCAAGCTTGACTAATATTTTATTTCGTCATTTATTTTATGAATGTTTTGCCCGCATCAAATTACTCTCAACGGGCACGAGTATTTCCCAATATCATATTGCGGTGTTTAGCATATGTCATTCTGGTGCAATATCAAATTGCACCGTTTACAGTTCTTTTTATTTTTTTTGTTTCTTTCACAATCCCATTTGCGTCCAATCACACTTTAATTGTTTTGAGTGTCAAATTCGACATACAAACATATTGTGAAAACGCACTAACAAATCGTTTACCCATTTTGTAAAACATAAACAATTCTCAGGTTGCTGCACTTGAAATTGTCTGTGGTTTCACAATCACTATTGTGAAATAAAGGCAACGCACTTGAGAACGATTTATGTCAACCATCTGTTTTGCTGATTGGCATTTCTCGATGGTTTTTATTCTTTAGCATTTTTCGGTGGTGTCTCTCTGTTGCTGAGAAACAGAATTGCTGTTACTATATTAAGTTAGTGTTAAGATTTTTGTAAGTAAGTGGATCGCGGTGAATCGCATAACTCAGGCCTACATAGTAGGATAACAAAAGAATTATATTAAAATAAATTAACTTAATAAAATAAAACTCATTGAATATTATAAATTGAAAACAAAAAATAATTATGATAACAAAAGAATTATATTAAAATAAATTAACTTAATAAAATAAAACTCATTGAATATTATAAATTGAAAACAAAAATAATTAGGATAACAAAAGAATTATATTAAAATAAATTAACTTAATAAAATAAAACTCATTGAATATTATAAAATGAAAACGAAAAATAATTGGCGCCCAACGCGGTGAGAACTCAATAATCCTAGAAGAAAATTTCTTTGTGTGAACATTTTTAATCGTGAAACAACGAAATCTTTTTGAACTTTTTTTGTGAAAAATCTCAAAAAAAGAGACATAATAAAATTAAACAAAGAATTAAATTAAACGGAAAGAACCTCGTTTCTCAAAAGAAAAAAACAACAACGGTTAAATAATTAAACAGTTCAATTGTAGAAACTCGTAAAAAAAAAAAAAAAAAAAAAAACTAAGATATTAATCTAAAAATTAGAGTGTAAAGGTTTAATCGGAAAAATAAAAATCCAAACAGAAACTAAAAACTATAGTATTAAAGTATTAACTGTTTAATTGTGAAAAACTAGATTTTGTTAAATAAACCTCAACCAAACACTTTCGAAATAAATAAGAGGAGTGTTCCTATTCTCCCAACACCTTTTTTTTTACAAAACCCTGCGAAGTCAACCATATTCCATGAAATTCAACATTTAAGCACTCTCCAATCAAGCAGCCCAATTTAAAGGAAGAAAATTCAGAAATCTACAAACTCTGCACCATCACTGCAAAACTACAGGCAAACAACCAACAAAATGAAGTTAAACCTTTTTATGTAAGTTTACTTAAGCTATATTTTTTTTTCTACATATTACCAAATTTTGTAAATTGAAATAAGATTTTATCATTTATATTTCCCCCAAAGTGTTAATATTATTTTTTTTTCACGATAAAGCTGCATGTTTTTATGTAAGCCAATATTTTTCTAAATTCTAAATCAATCTTAAATTCTGTGAAGTTTAAAGCTAAAATTATTTTTCTGGTATATAGAGTTAAAAAAATTATTGTAAATTAAAATTTTTCTCTAAAGCCCTAAATCTTATCCTATGTGAAAAATATTAATTATCTGAAACCATAAAACCCTTTAGTTCTAAGCTAGTTATTATTCAAAATTTGTCATTATTTAATTATTTAAAAAATTAATTTTGAACTTTTAAACTAAATTTTGAACTATTATGTTTTGTTGTTCCAAGTGTTAAAAGTAAAAAAAAAACGAACAACCTTGAATAAAAAAAAACACCCTTTTCTTGAAAAGTTGATTAATTATTTGATTTTTTTTTTTTTTTGCTTAAAGCGGTTCTAGGAAAATTAATTAGAATTCATAATTTTTTATAAAATTGTTGTAACCTAATTATTTCTACCTAAATTCTCTAAGCCGTATTTTGTGACAGTTCTGGTGCATTAAGATTGTAGATTAAAATTTTGTAGATTAAAATTTTTCGTAACTAGAATCTTATATTAAAAAATGACATACGACTCTGACACTTCATCCGAATATCATTCGGAAATAGATGCCAGATTGGAGACACTAATAGATCTTTACACCATTAGGGAAGAAGATAGGGAAACCTTACGCAGACTATCCAGTGCAATAACTAGGATAAACAGTATAGCAAGGGCTAAATACCTAAGGAACAACGCTAAACGGAAACCCATTAGGGTATAAGGATTCCCAAAATACTTCTGACAATTAATGGCTTAGACCACGGACATTCACCTCATCGCATTTACAGAAAGGAGGAAATAAAAATCCCAATAGGGAACGTAATTGACAGAGTAATTTTTTTTTTGAAGAGGAAAAAAGAGAGAAAAGTGGAAAAGGGAAAAAACTTTTCAAAATTGATTTTTTTTTAAGAAAAATAATACATTTTAAAATGAGAAGCTTCAACAGTAAAGAAAATTAAAGCATTATTTTTGAGGAAAATGTTGGCATTTGATTTTCTAAACAACACAATTGCAACTAAAACTTAAAACTAAGGAATGAAACAAAATAACAACTCACATAGTGAGGAGATGCAACAAAATAGTTGCATCCACATTAGATTAAGCAGTTATGTAATAAATACCTCATTTTATTATTATTTTTATAAAATCAATAGCATAAATTTTTCTAAATTTTTTTGTAATAAATGAATTAAAATTTTTTAGAAGAAAATGAAATCTAAATATGGATTAGATGAATTCGCTAATGGAACAAAGATTCCCATGAACATCGAAGAACCTTTTTTTATGACAACTTACATAGTAAGGAGGTGCAATGAAATAATTGCACCCACATTAAAATAAAGAATTTTCTTTTAAATATTAAAGACAAGAATTAAATTTGTGGAAGAGAAAATTATAAAAACCATATAAGAAAATTTTTAAAAATCTTAAAACTAATTAAATGAAAAAAGAAATAAAAACCTACATAGTAGGGAGTTGTAGCAAAATGTTGCAACCTTATCTTATTTAAAAAAGATAATTTAAATGAAAATGTAAAACTAATCTTAAATTAAACAACTCACATAGTGAGTAAATCTAACAAAATGAATGTAACCACATTATATTAAGCAATTAGGAAATAAGAAATTAATTTTCTCTCTGTAATTTTATGATTTGAAATTGTAAAAGAATTTTTTTTCCCAGCAACTTAGAAACACCCATAGATTTGCCTATAAATATTAATTTTTTTTACGCGATTTCGGCTCGACAATCCAACGTGATTTGTAGTGCCATCAGACGGGGACGTCTGAAATTTAAAAGGGGGAGTAGTTAAGGTATGTCTCACATACTGTGAAAGACATACCAACAATTATGGTAAACAAGTCCGTCCGCCAATTAAATCGTCTAAAATGGTGCAAAGAAAACAAACATGTTACCACCAAGCTTGACGAATATTTTATTTCGTCATTTATTTTATGAATGTTTTGCCCGCATCAAATTACTCTCAACGGGCACGAGTATTTCCCAATATCATATTGCTGTGTTTAGCATATGTCATTCTGGTGCAATATCAAATTGCACCGTTTACAGTTCTTTTTAATTTTTTTTGTTTCTTTCACAATCCCATTTGCGTCCAATCACACCTTAATTGTTTTGAGTGTCAAATTCGACATACAAACATATTGTGAAAACGCACTAACAAATCGTTTACCCATTTTGTAAAACATAAACAATTCTCAGGTTGCTGCACTTGAAATTGTCTGTGGTTTCATAATCACTATTGTGAAATAAAGGCAACGCACTTGAGAACGATTTATGTCAACCATCTGTTTTGCTGATTGGCATTTCTCGATGGTTTTTGTTCTTTAGCATTTTTCGGTGGTGTCTCTCTGTTGCTGAGAAACAGAATTGCTGTTACTATATTAACCG